>JAAZQE010000334.1:0-30697 GCA_013620735.1 Clavariopsis aquatica | reverse complement strand
CCAGCACCCCGGCGCCCCAGCGCCCCTAGCACTGCATCCGCATCTGCACAAGCGCCCGTTGCTTCTTCGAAAACGCCCTGCGCATCCCCGACCCTTCGTGCTTGTCAGGAGGCGGCATGCCTCATGGGTTGAGCCTGCAAGATCCTCCTTGCTGTCTGTTGATGCGCTCAGCAGCGCCCTTTGCTGCATGCTATCAGGACCGCAAACCGACATGACCCACACCGCAACCAGACATCAACACCATGCTGGTCCATTGTGCCAACGTGCTGCTTCGGCCGCTTCTCGCACCTACTTGTTCTGGCTGTACTCGTGCGTAAAAGAAGATGGCGGGCAGTGCAGGTGCCAGTGCAGGTGCTAGTACGGGTATGTAGAAACAATGCAGATGGCAGACGTGATATCCGTCGACGTATGCGGCCAGAAAGGAGAAGGGCGCGTTTGGGAGATTGAGGAGCAGGAGTGCTGATAAACGAAAGAGCTGGTGAATTCTCACGAACCTTCCAGTACAGTTCACAGCATGATTCTCGTGTCCAAATTCTGTCCAATTCTACCTGTACGTACTCCCACCACATGTCAAGCTACCACCCGATTGGGGTTCCTCATCAACGTCTTGCTCGCCTCCCTCACCATCGGTCTGGCAACAAAGCCCACCACATTCCCCCTCACGCAATTGCCATTCGTGTCAACATGCCACCCCGCATCCAGCCTCCCTGAACAATAGTAGCAGAAATTGGCCGTGCATGTCGGACATGTCATGTGACTGCACCCAGAAATGCGTTCACAAGGAAGAGTACATCCGGGGCATCGCGCGCACGAAAGCCGTATGTACTCTGTGGATTTCAGGTTGTCCCGTGAGAGCATTTCGCGCTCGTGGGGGGAGATGCATGTAATAAAGGGCCCGTGCCAGGAGGAGAGGCAGACACGGCAGAATGCAAAGGCACAGGTTGTGCAAACAGCGAGGCAGTCGGGTGGCTTTGGTTCTGCGCTTTGGCGTTGGGACAATGGCGGTTCCTCGGATCGCCTGTTGTCGGCAGGCTCGTCAATATCGTCCCAAAGTGATGCATCATCACCCACAGCCTCGACGCCCCTTCTACCCTTGGCTGTCCCTGGGCACCACTTCCTCGGACACCAGACAGTCTCGGGATCCGCCTCTAGCATCCGCTTCCGCCGCAAATCCACATATCGCTGGACAACCGCCCGCGATATTGGAATGCGAAGGAGTTCCTCAGAGCTAAGTAGACATGGTTTCTTCCTTTCTTTCCCACAACCCGGCTCCAGACACGATACTGTCTGAATATTCCCCTCCTGGATTCCGCTGCTATAAAAATCTTGCAAACACTGCACGCAAAACACGTGGGCACATCGATCCATGCGGTGGCATACATCGCCTTTCCTCGGCTCGAGACAGATGCCACATAGAAACGTTTCCTTCTCAAATTGTTGCTGGGCAGCAAACTGGTTGTAGGCAAGGAGCGCAGTCTGCAGAGTTCTATCCATGCCCACCATTGCTGATAGGGTGCCATCCAGGAGACCAAATGCACTAGTAGATGCTTCCTGGACATGCGAGATATACGAAAACAGGGCAGGACTGCAACCTGAATCTTCCCAGAGTTGCACCATATCTACTCCAAGCCTCTTGATGACTGAATCCGGAATCCAGGAATGCTGGGCGCTCAATCTCACGATAGGGGGGGCCTCAGAAGGATAGCCTGCCGGAAGTTGGAAGCTGATCTGCAGGGGTGGAAGATAGGATATAGTATGGGTTGTGGACGAAGCGAATTGGATCTGCAACGGGGTAGTGAGGACGACTGGTAAGTCTACAAGGACGGCGAAGGTCGTTTCCTGTTCGTGCACCTGGATTTCATCTGGGAAAATTGCCTGGAGAGCTGCAATCTCCTCCATCTGTTCCTCTTTGTTGTTGGGAGTCATCTTGCCTTTAACGGTTGGGTTTTGATCAGTGTTCTGGATCTAACTTGTGATCAAAAAACATGAACTTATCCGTGTAGGTCCTTGTATCAAACATAAACGTACGTCTTGATTTTAGTATGTGCAACGGATCTCAGTACCAGTTATCAGCCTGACTCTCAGATATCAATTATTATAAAAGTGTAATGGAAGCCAGAGTAAAAGATTAATCGTGATATTTGGAGGACTGGTAATGTTTTTCTGGTGACTCAATTCCACCTCCAACACCTGTTGGATTGAGTCACACAGTGAGCATCCGTGACATTGCAACCATTGGCTGCATGGGCCACAATAGACATGCACCCGCGATCCTGAAAACTATGAGAAAACTACACTCTAATCTCCACATCGTCCTAAACCGTATTATAGTCGCTAGTCGAAGCAAGCCTGTTTCTCGACTGTCTCTAGATAGACTGTAGCCAGTCTACATTGATTGCCTAACTGCGGGGCTTCCAACTTTGGTGGCTGCATAGGATACTAAAGTCGAGAAGCTGTCTACCGGTACTGGTAATGGAAATACCTTGACTTTTGCAAAAAAATAAACATCTTTATGGCTACAATATTTTACCCACCAGAGCTGGAGCTGGTAATAAGACATAGGCAAGTGTGTCGTCTGAGGTTGGCAAGAGCTAGCTAGCTAGTGTGGACAGGGTTTACTGGTTGGTGCAATATCGGTACCTGTACCTATGTCACGCCTTACATAATCGAACACTATTGGATTTCTTCCATGCCAAAAAAGAGACCAGTCCAATCAAAGTGCAAATGGCGGCTTCAAGGGAGGATGATGTGCCCGAGAATTGAGCTCCAACACAACTCAGCCTCCATCCATTTTTGCAAGCACAAAGCCTAGGAGCAGAAGTGGTTAAAACGCTAGAAAGGGCTGATAATACCAGTTTCTCCCTTTCCAGCCACAATCATCAAAGATGGCACAGATATTGACTCAGTCGGACCTGATCTTCCCCACGGCCTCACAATCCTTCTCCAGCACTCTCTCGTCGCTCAAACGCTCTGCGCTTTCCATCCACAACCGTCTCTCCTCCATCTCTTCGGATTCAAACTTTGTCCAGAATGTCTCTGAAGCATATGGCCTGCCCTTGGTGGCCAATGAACGGTGTGGAAGTTGGTACATTCCACCCGAGAGAAAGACGGAGAGCTGTTATTTCAAGAGCACCGATGGGCATATGAATGAATGGAGCTTTAATCTGAGGAGACTGAATCTACAAGTGCTGGATGTGGTCGGCAGCGGCAGCGGCAGCGACAACAATGTTGGCGGTGGTGGGTGAGTGTGCTAGAATGCACATGAGTGTGTGAATGGTGCTGATATTCACAGGTGTGTGATTGTAGACTCGACGAGGAGAGGGAAGAGTATGCTGCCTTTCATGTGAGATCATCTAGAAAAGGAGACTCACAGGCACAGGTATGCCCGACGCCCTTTCCAAAACCGTTCCAATATGGTGCTGCGTTATGAACCGCGCCATTTTCCCAGAATTGGGACCGCATGAGCTACATACGCCCCCCCAAGCAGTTTCAGCGTCTGAACATGCCCAGATAGAGGCCCGGATAGATGGCTTTGTGAAGCACTTCACTGCAAGTATTCTCTCTCTCCTATAACCGTTAACCGTATCATTCAGCATTATTCTAAGCTCAGCCCTAGGAAATATGCTCCCCAAACATTCCAGAACTTCGCCAGAAGCTGCACAGGCCCCTTCGCCCTCTCTGGGTAATCCAGAGCTCAAGTCTCCCTGAAGTGCCGCCCTCCTTTCCAGATTTCCACCCAATCGTGCTGTGCACTGCATCGCGGCGTGTACACGGTGGTGAGAGCTCGGAAGGCGGCTACATCCAAGGTGCTGCAGATGATCAAGAGGCTTGGTCGCGTGGTCTTACGCCAAAACTGTTCTGGATGAACAAAGAGCTTCTTCTCAACACAAATGAAGATGACCTGCCAGACTTGATCACCGAACTCGTAAAGAAAGAAAAAGGACCAGATGCAAAGCCTATTCGGATCCACCCTACATCGAATTTGTATGTTTCCGCAAGCCAGAATATGGACCTATCACCTTTTAACGCAATCATATCCTGCACGCCTTCCCCACTCACTACCACCAACCCTGACCACCTGCGAAAGAAATATTTGCATCTCCCCTGCGGTACTGGCAAACTTGGATCACGAGATTTGCGAGCACACCTCTCTCACATCTCGGACTTCTTCCTCTCCTCTATCCCAGATGAGATTGGTGACATCCTGGTCTGTTGCCCAACTGGGAAAGATCTCTCCGTCGGAGTAGCACTGGCGATTCTGTGCTTGTACACTGACGAGAAAGGAACCATTTCACGACAACCACACGAGGGGAAGATAACCAAGAATTTCATCAAGCAGAGACTGACGTGGCTGACGACTACAAGTCCAACACTGAACCCATCACGTGGGACCTTGCAGTCAGTCAATGCATTCTTGATGCCAGACCCGTCGTCCAAGGGGTCTAAGATGGCCGGTAGCAATAGCAATGCGAAATTCTCACCACTTACTCTTGTAGATACAAACGGCGAACCTATATCTCTCAGCGATGCACCAGTTGCAACCGCACCCTTTGGATCTGGACCTCCGGCCTCTAAACCATACAACTTTGCATCCACTCTATTCACCCAACTCCAAACCCCGACCACCGGCAGCCCCTGGACCTTCACACGGACACTAACATCACGGCTTCCCTCGCACCCCTCGGGCATTGTAACTGGCACCGCAACCATAACACCTTCTGCTACCACCAACGCCAACGCCAACCCGAGTCCACCAACCACACTGGTCTACGCCGAAGAAGGCGAATTCGTCACAGCCACTGGCCTCCGCTTCCCCACGCGGAGAAAGTACGTGTACCAACTCACCCCTCACGACAACGACAACGACAACGACAACGGCAACGGCAACAGCGACGACAAAGCAAGCCAGAGTATCAAGGTATTCTTCCATCAAGTCGAAAATGAGGCCGAAATCGGCGACTTGTTCGTCGAAATGGGCCATGCAGAAGAGGAGGCAAACGGGGTGCTGCTTGTAAAGAATAGGACAAGACATTTTTGTGGAGAGGACTTGTACACGGCCACTTGGCGTTTTGCGAGTGAAATGCTGCGCGTAAAGGGACCTAGCGAGGGGGGCGGAGAGCGATGGTGGGAGATTCGCTATGATGTCATTGGGCCAAAGAAGGATTATGTTAGCGAGACGAGGTATACAATGGCGTAGTGGTTGGGGTTTCGGATCCGTTCTGGAATGTGTATCTTGCCTACAAGCTATGCATGTATATGGCGTCTGAGCGTTTCGTGTGGTTGGCTGATGATAACACAGTGCTACAATCCACGCTTACTATGAATGAATTGATGGATAAAGAAATAAAATAAACAGGCATCCTACAGGGTTAATATACCAATCTCTACATACATTTGTCATAGTACCTAGTGCCACACACGGTTGTACTAGTAAGATATTATATTATATTCATTGTGGTCTCATTTCTATATCTAGTATTGAACCTTGAGTAAAAGCTCCAAGCGCCACGCTTTTGTTCTATATGGCATCCCAACTTGCAGCGCCAAAAGCTCCCCCTAGTATATATTACCCCTATTCATCACACACTCTCGAGATTTACTTGGCCGCGAACCTCGACTTCGCCCTTAGCGTCGCTCCAAAGAAGTACAGCACGTACACCCCCGCACTACATCCGACCGTTAGACCTGCCAGCAGTGTGACCCCCCTATCGACACCCAGATTATTGAACATGGGGTACGAAAAGTGGATGCTCCCCGCCGCGAGGGCCGACCTGATAAAGTCATTTCCGGCGAACAGAGACGCCGCATACTGCGGATACGAAAGCGGAAGGTATAGGAAAATACACTGGATGATGAGGAAGATTCCAATAGTAGTGATGACGATACCGATGCAGGATACGATCCAGTGAATATCAGAGCGGGCCGTCCAACCGAATATGAAAAGGCCAACAGGAACGAAAAAGGTTACAAATAAAGCGGGGATGAGGCGGCGCTCGGGTGCCCCTAGGCCATTGGCCTTGATAGATGGTTCGACAACGGTGTGAATGTACCACCAGTACCAGGTAATGGAAATGATGACACCGACAGTCACGGACAGGAAAGCCAGGCCTAGTTCACCAAGGTTGAAACCGTACATGCCGACGTATACGAGCGGGAAAGCTTCGAAGAAGCTGTAGAAGATGCCGTATACTAGTGCCGTGTAAGCTGCAGTGAAGGCGATGCTGGGATCTAGCACCACGAGTTGGAAGGGCCGGACTAGGGCTTCGATGGCAATGTCGCGGGCAGTGAGGCTGGCTTGATCGATTTCTGATTGTGCTTTGAGGCGGTTGTCGCCTGTGATCTTACGAAGCCGCTGGGCCCGGCGGAGCAGGATGTTGCTCGACGATGTCTCCGGGAGAAGCAGGAACATGGAGATGAAGATTGGGGCGTTCATCCAGAGCATTTCCCAAAGAGACCAGCGCCAGTTCTCGGCCTGCACTGAAAATCCAGAAATGATTGGGCCAAGGGCAGGGCCACAGGTGGCAGCGAAAGCCCATAGAGAGAGGACATAGGGCAGTTTGATGAGGCTGTACATGTCCTGGAGTGTGGCGCCGCCGGTAGCAAGACACGGGCTTCCAAAGAAACCTTGCAGGAATCGAAGGACAATGAGCCCGGGGAAATTGTCAACGAGTGCAGTGGGCACGCAGAGGATGACGAAGATGGCATAGGTGACCAAGTATGGAGGGTTTCGCCCAATTACGGGGATTTCGCTGATGGGTGACCATAGAAGCTTCATATGAGTCAGTAGCTATTCATTCTCCATGTGGAGCCTTCATGTCGAGAACTTACAGGGCCAATTCCATAAGCGAGAACATACATGGACAAGCCTAGCGAGGCTGATCCGATAGATACACCAAAACGCTCCATGATGCCTTCTGAACTAGGAGAGTAAATGGCCGAGCCCATATACACACCCATGGTGTACATGAGAATTTGTAGCAAGACCACTGCCTTCTTGCCGAAGCTCCAGTTCTGAGGATTTTCGGGGTCATCAGTGGTGTACCAGTCGACAAGAATGGTCCCATCCTCGAGCTTCTCCGGTTCGATGGGCCTCGTAGGACCCCGTTCTATGGACGCAAGGCTAAATTGCTGTTCTAGATCTGCGCGGGTGACGGATTTGTGAAGGGCTGTTTTGGTGCCCACGCGGGATATTTGGGTGCGTGCTGTCATTGCTGATCGGGCTGTTTGGATTTCTAGTGATGATTAGCAGCGCCCACAGTGCTTCTATGCATGGGGACACGTACTCTCCAGGTCCGACTCTTCGCTCGATTCTCGGTCGTCTTCTGTAGCCACCTTCTCGAGAACGGTTTCTGGGTTCGGATACTCGACTATTTCCTCCACTGCGGGGCCCTCGGGCTCAGCAGCAGGGGTTCCTTCGTCGATGGGAAGTTGGGGCTTCTCTTCAGGGTGAGCGTAGCTGTTGGGGCATTGGAAGTCAGGCCGCTCCTCGGGGTATTGGAGATAGCGCTTGTTGGTGGCCCATCGAATGATCTGCCCAATCGGGGCGTCACGTATCAAATCGGACATGGCGAAGTGTAGGGAGGATGTACGCAAGTGTCGTTGAATATGAGTACAGACGGGACGGTTGAGGACGAGAGGGGAAAAGGAGACGGAGCTGCAGAGTAGGTGTAGGAGGAGATGATGAGATGGAGTGTGCTTGGGTGTTGATGAGAATGGAAGTCACCAAGAAGGAAAGCTGTCTTTATCTGTCTACCTCCCTCCCCCTCCTCTTCCGTGCAAACTCCTTCATCCGCCATAACGTTACTGGTACTGGACAGTACCTCTGCCCAGGAAGTGCATGTAAGCACACCGCTCACCAAGCAACCGCTGCATCTCTATGTTGACTAATTCACGTCGCCTTGTAAGCGAGCGCAGCACATTGGTCCGCCGTCGATCATCCGCAGCAGCTCCCACAGCTTCAGGTTGATGTATCATGGTTCCTCGACCATGGTATCTAAGCATTGTGATTATTCACCAATTGTGGCCAATCACACGTTGCGCAGCCGGCGCCGCGATTCCCGTTTGGGCCTGGCGCGCGGAGTGATTTTTAATCGTCAGCAACCAGGGCTTTTAACCAGCAAAATCCGAGGGCAGAGGACGGTGACGTATTCTATCCCCCGAACTGGCTGTGGTGTTGAGCTGGTTTTCGTCCGCCCCTGAGTCACTGCCGGCAACCCGCTACACGGGGCTTATGCAGAGCAGATCCACCACCATTGGAATCATTAGAAATGGGCATCTTGGCAGACAAATGTGGTGAATTGCCTAGCTGGGTTTACGCTACCTGTGTTGTGGTTGTGGAAGGCGGAAGAATCCAACACGTCTTCCTGATGCTCGACTCCAATCCCTAAGCTTGCAATATTTCAGTTTAGAAATCTCGCCGATTGCGGCATCTCTACGCCACCAAACTCAGCCTGCCTCAGCCTACCTCAGTCCCTATCCTTGATCAAATCTGCTGCCCGCTCTGCAACCGCGTAAACCGTTGTGCTCAGGTGTGTTCCAGGAATAAACGGAATTACGCTCGCGTCAACCACGCTTAGTCTCCTTGTTTGCCAAACCCGCAAATCGGGCCTCACAACCCCCCCAAACTCCTCAGGCATCATGCTCGCCGTGCCACACGGATGGGCAAGGCTCGGAACATACAGCGACTCTCGTAGTGCCTTTTCGATATCGGCGTCGGAGGTGATGTTGAGGCCTGGAGCAACCTCGACAGGGGCGAGCGATGCCAGCGATGATTGCGAGTTGAATTTACGCACGAAGCGGAGAGAGGCAATGGCGAGGGAAAGGTCGGCTGGGTTGGAGAGTGTGCGGTAATCCACCACGGGGACACTTAGAGGATCCGTCACGTTGATGCTCACGGTACCTCTAGAGAGGGGATGCGTCAGGGCGCCCCCACTTAACGGAGCGCCAGTAAATGCGAATTCGAATGCCGCAAAGTCATTCCTCTGGAGCAACGAAGCCGTCAGCTTGAGCTGTGCTGTGTAACCGGCTGTCAAGTTCTTGTCGTAGATTGCTGGCAGGTAGGCTGTTGCATCCTGGGCGAGAAGCGATGCGATGAGCGATTGGGAGTCTGGATCTACCTTGCTCAGGGGCAGGAAGCTGGCTTGATTCCCTCTCGCTATCGTCAGTGGTCCCGTTTGGCTGGCCTGGTATTCTGCGAGCGCTTCGGCGTAGAACGACGCGTTATTCACCAACTGTCCCGGATTCGGCCAGACATCGTTGGTAAACTTCCAACTTGCACCCCCCATGGGATGGTCCTGGAAGTTCGCACCTACGCCTGGCATATCCCGCCTCACCTCGATACCTGCAGCTTCCAGCACGCTCTTGGGGCCTAGTCCGCTCCTCTGCAGCAACCATGGCGTCCATAGGGCCCCGGCTGCGAGAATAGTCTCGCGTTGTGCCTGAATGGCAATCTTCTCTCCATTGCCGCCCCTTTTGACAACATTGACTCCCACAGCTCGTAGATTCGACACAAACCTGATCTCCGTGACCTGGTACCCGGTCAAGAGATGCAAATTTGTCCGATTTCTGAACGGATCATAGTGCGCCGTCCTCGCATAACTCCTCGTTCTCTTCACTGGATCCAGTGCACTCGGCGCATGGAACGAACCATACGCACTTCCGCCTGCACCCTCGACTTGCTTCGCAATCCCCAGCTCCTTCCAAGCCTCCCACAGCTTCGCAATGCCTGGCCACGCAAATGGCGGGTACGAGACCTGGATAGGCCCACTCCCACCATACGCACTGTCCACATCCCAGGTATAATTGTACTGTTTTGCGACCTCGGGACTTGGTGGTGTAAACGTAACACTCTTCTTGAAGTAAGGTAGTAAGTTTTTCCAACCCCAGCCTGGATTACCAAGGGCTTCCCATGCATCGTAGTCTGCTACCGAGCCGCGATCGAAGAACATGCCGTTCACGGCCGAGCCTCCACCTACGAGCGCCCCCGCTGCAGGACGCGAGACACGGTTGTTGAGACCCTTGATTGGGACTGAGGTTATGTTGTACATTCTATCGGGGTGCACCTTCAAGGTTTCTGCAGGCATGAGGATTGAAGGGTCGTCATTGAGATAGCCATACTCGATGACCAGTACCGATCCTAGGTTCGATCAGCCAGAGATTTGGGGGACAAGATTTGGGGGATAAGTACTTGTTCCACTTTCCGAAAGACGGTTCGCGACGGTAAGACCGCTTGTTCCTCCACCCACAATTATGTAGTCATATGTCTGATTGAGCAGTGGATCCAATTGCGCCTGAACAACAGCAAGACTCGTCGCAGTAGCTATTATGAGCGCAGCCCGCCATAGTCGTGAGTTGAAAGCCGCCATTGCAGAGACCAAATCCAATTGGAGCGCTGACCCACACGTCCCAGACACTTCTGGCTTTCCGAGGCAAGAGGAACCCAAGGCGGTAGGCTACAGGCCCTTTTCATAGTTCCCACTACTGCGTCTTGACGTCTGAGAACCTCACCCGTGAAATTACGCTACCCATCTATCTCCCTGTCAGCGTGCTCGACACTGTGTACCGGCAAAATAGCCGCTTACCCTCTTAAATCTTACATTTCAATATGCGCACATTGTCCATATTGCTCTCGCCCCGTCGCCAACGCGAGGAGAAATGATTCTGTTCGTGTTCGACATGTTTACCCCTCTCTGTCTGCCGTAAACGACGCAATTTGGGAGATGCTTGTCAGGCTGACCGACCCCAATTCGCTTACTCTGTCTCGAATGGGCTGTGAGATGATTCCCTGGACAAGAGAGAAAGGACAAAATAGTAGTGTGTACGATTGAAAGATTGACACGACACTCTTACTTTCTTTCTTTACGTGCAATCCCCAACTCTAGAAATAGAGAGACTACAAACAGACAGACAGGCTCATGAATAGGGTATAAAGCCTTGTGCTCGTCCAACAAAACAAGGGTAGAAAATGATATTCAAACCCCCCCCCCCCCAAATTCCCAAAGACATGCAGCCATGCGCATACGGCCGATCCCGTCACCGCACCATCATCAGTTGAATGAAGAGTTCGAAAAGTCAATGCCAACACTCGCCGTTAGTATGCCCAATACTCCTCTTTCGCGTTTGGAATAGGTCCGCTCCCTTTCTAATTGAACGATGAAGAAGCACTCACTTGATGCGCAAAAGCCTCAACACCATGTTCGCAAACTTGACAATGACGTTAACCACCAATCCAAGGGCGACTGGTGGGACCATAACTCCCAGGAACTGTAGCGGATTTGTGGGCCGGACGTCGGTCTCGATGATACCAGCTCCATGGAGCGGCTTCGCGCCGTTAATACCAGGCGTTGTGCCTGCGTCAGCCGGGAAGTCACCGTGCGCGAGGTAGTGTTCTAGAAGATCGTCTTTCTCTCTCCACCGTGCGAGGAGCCAGTCCGAGAATAGCTTTTCGTCGTGCGTCGGAATGTCTGCAGTCGAGAAGCGACGCCAGTGCATGCTGACAGACTTTGGGGGTCGGCCTTGACAATAGCTTGAGCGAAGGGTGAAGAAATCTTGGCCGTATTTCCCACGACTGTCACATGTCAGCTACCGACTCTGGGGAAAACAGTTGGATATGCGTCTTACGGGACACCCTCGTATGCCACAGTACAATCGTACACCCAATCCACCGTTTTCTCAAGTTCTTGAAGGCAGAAGAGAAGTCCCGTACTCCGTGGCAACAAACAATGCTTCAAGTCTTCAATGCCTATCTTGTCCGCCCATTTTTTGCTCGACACTCTCCCATTGTAGGATAGATTCGTACCCTCGGGGAAGATGAGCAACCACATAGGATCAAGGGTGCGTGTCCCCGCGAGCGGACCCCGATGGCTGCCGCTGAGTTTCCGCAGCCGATGCTGGAATCGTTCCTTATCCTTTGCCCACTTGCGCGATAGAAATATAAAGCCGTAAAACATCATGCCAGTTCCTAATATGGGGATGTACTTGATGGACTCTTTTAGGATGATGTAGATGTGTCCGTGCATCTTTGACGCATATGCGATCCACCAGAGGTATACCCAATCAGTGTAGATCTGCTTCCCATCAGTGTCCAGCATTTCTCACACGATAGGGTTGGCCCACCATGTGGTTGGATATTAGCACCATGCGCTCCGGGAAGTCGCATTCCAGCCTGCCATCCTCCGTCTTCCTCATCTGTCCCCGGACGCTCTCGTCGCCGCTGATCTTCATCTTCACTGGCGCCCACCAATAAGTCATGGTGGTAGCCACTACCCCAAACTGCTGTTTTGTCATCGCCATCCACGCATAGAAGTAGTCCTTGCTGTAGAAGTATAGCGGAGCGCCGATGAACTGGGAAATGGCAATACTGAATGCTGGAGTTAGCGTCCTATCATAGCTGTCAGCGGCAAGCAACGCACAGGAAACAGCATCCGTGAAAGTACACAAAGAGCAGTGCCATGCGGACGGTCTGTTGCCATGGGCTGTGCTTGATGGCGCCGCCTGGGTGCTGCATTTCTGTGCTCTTCGTCTCTTGTTCTGTCTGCTCTTGCAGGCGTACGGAAGCGGGCGGATGCCGCTGTTTGAGGCTGTCGGTGGTCATGGTGGTGGACATGGCGTGTGAAGCGGCGAGTTTGGGATTCGAGGGGGGAGTGGTAGAGTGGGTTGAGGGGCAGTAGAGGTGCCCGTGTGGCCGGGAGCCGTGTTCAGGTGCGCGGGCTAAGACTCAGTGAATATGAATACGGATGCGGCGATGGCGGGGGCGTAGGTGGGCGACGGGCTTCATGAAGCGGCAGGAGAACGGCGAGGGCAGACGGCGGGAGTGAAGCTGGCGAGGCGGTGTACGAAGTGAATGTAGGGTAGAGGACGCAGGCCCATATCTTCCCCCCTTCGTGGCTTCCAGCTATGAGCGCTGACACCATCCACTTCACGAGGCTCCCGCGAGGCTCAGAGAATGGCGGGCTCGCACATGCGCTGTGCCCGCCCCCTGCCCCTCCGGACGAATCAGCGCGGGGCTTGTTCGGGATGTGCAAGGCCACCGCAAAGCTTGAATCGCCAAGGCATTGTCGCCCTCTCCCACCAAGGGCGGAAAACATTGTCCATTGTTCTGCATGTGCAACTCACTCTGCTGCCTGTCTGCTGAGGCCTGGTACGGGATGCGGGTCTTTTGTGTCCAAGTGAATGTCCATCTTGGCTCGTCTCACTAAACAGCCACTACCAGTACCCCACGTTTCCCGCGACCCGTGATCCTGTCACCACCACAGATCATATGGCCCTCGTCGCAGATCCAAGCCTTGCGCGAATCACGGCGCACACAGGACGCCCATACGGGGAGGAAAGCAAGCGCCCACGCGTGGACGCCTAGCCTGGGAAAGCTCTGCTTGTTTCTCTCTTCTCGTGCCTCTGCTCGAGGTACCCCGTAAGCTGTCGCGACCAGGAAAACCATGTCTACAAAATTATCGACATCCTAAGTGCCCACCCCCCCCATAGCTCGCTCTCGCCCGACACAGGCACCGCACCACAACCTCGACCATGAATTCTCTAGTCCAAAGACGCGTCCTCCCCTGGCGGCGCCTCTCCTGCCCTCGACCGTCAAGACGAAATTTCGCTTCAACACCCCGCCTCGCCCTCATAGAGCCGCTCAGTGTGCTCCCGCCTCGCATCTCCCCATCATACATCCAGCGCCCCACCAACACGCTCCTCTCACTACAATGGCCCTCTCCACCCCGCAATATCCTCATAACCAAGAAGAAACGGACCCCGGGCATAACCTCCGCCCTCCTTGAATACGTCACTCACCTCTCCTCCCACTACCCCTCCATAAACATCGTCCTCGAGCCTACCTCCGCCGCCGAAATCCACAGCCAGCTTCCTTTCCCGGTCTACACGTACGACGAGTCCTCCCGTAATATGAAACCCTGCATCCTCTCCGACAAAATCGACTTAGTCTGTACCCTCGGTGGTGACGGCACCATCTTGCGTGCCTCGAGTCTATTCTCCCACGCCGCGACCGTACCGCCAATCCTAAGCTTCGCCATGGGCACAATAGGATTTCTGGGAGAATGGAAGTTCAAAGAATACAAACGTGCATTTCGCGAGGTCTACATGTCCGGTGCCTCGGACGCATACGCAAACCTCTCCTTCCCCCCATCCCTCGCTGCCGCGCCAACACCTGCCAGCTCCGACCCCCTCGACGCCCCACTCTCCTACGGCGACATACGAGGCATGTCCATGGGCTCGAACCGCACAGCGCGCATCCTCCTACGTAATCGCCTCAAAGTCGGCGTCTTTGGACCGGACGGGAATCGCATCAACAGCTCGCCCGATCACGACGGCGACACGTACGCCCTCAACGAGGTTATCGTGCACCGGGGCTCGTCACCCCATCTAAAAATAATCGATGTTTTCGTCGGCGGCCGTTTTTTAACAGAAGCAGTAGCAGACGGAATGATAATCAGCTCTCCTACCGGATCAACAGCCTACTCACTTTCCAGTGGGGGTTCTATTGTGCATCCACTTGTACCCTCACTGCTACTAACGCCCATATGCCCACGGTCGCTGTCTTTTAGACCCCTAGTCCTCCCCCCGGAAACACCGATTACGCTGAAATTAGGTGAGAAGAACCGCGGCCGCGAAGTCGAAGTCTCGATAGATGGGAAGCGACTTGCGGATGGGATAGGCGTGGGCATGGAGGTACGAGTCCTTGGGGAAGACGTCCGAAGTGAAACCGGAGAGTGGAGTGGTGGCGTGCCCAGTATTGTCCGTGGGGTCGAGGGTTTGGAAGAGCGGGAGGAAGATCATTGGGTCGGAGGGTTGAATGCACTGCTCAAGTTTAATTACCCCTTTGGAGACCAGGACGGAGAGAGGTAGCGGAAGGGTTTGGATCAAGATCAGAGGCGCAGATGGAAAGCGAGTGCATATTCTGGAGTTAGGCCCCTCAAAAAAAAATACCCCCGCATTTGAATACCAGCAAATAGGTCAAATCCTACTTCACAACACCAAAGTTCGTCGCAGGCAGCAATACGTTGTCTTGTATTTAATTTTTTTTGAACTTCATTCCATTCGGCCCACTCCATGCTACGGCACTCTTACTTACAGACAAATCTCGGATACCCTCGCAAGTGCCAGCATTCATTACTATAGCTGGCCCCCCAATCGCAGTGAACGGAATTGATAAAGAAAGAGAGATCTAGTACAGGCAACACAGGTACAATCCTTGATTTACGCTAGACGCCACAGAAGATGCCACCGACGCTGACCCCAGAATACCCCCAACTCCGTACTGGACTAATCCGATCCTGAACTGTTTCAATTGGAAAGTTTTCCTTCGTTTTCGCTAGGTTGGGGGAATGGGTACAGAGTTTTCCGATTGTGCGTGCCACATGCACGATGGAGAGGTACCTATTGTAAACAATCAAAATACGCTGTGAAGCGTATCGAAACAAACGTGGATCGAGAAAAAAAAAACAAATGATTATACACGAGCGTCCAAAGACGCTATTCCGGGTGCTCACGCAGAGTACAAGAGTAACTAGAGGGTAGAGTTGAGAAGTGCACTCAAAAGTGTACGCGCATCGTATCGTTATTACCAAAGGCCTTGCCGCAATTCGGGCATTTGCGAGCGCGATTGGTGAGTCGGTCCTGGATGCAACTATTGCAGAAGACATGGCCGCAAGTTTTGATAAGGGTATCTTTGAAGCTGTTTTTGCACACTTGGCACTGGAGCATGGACTGTATGCACGATTAGCTTCCACGTGGAATCCGGCATTTGGGGCATAGCACGGGTACTTACCTGCATCAAAACAGCATCCTCGGATTGGTTGCCGAGACTCTTTTGCTTCCAGTGTTCAACCTGCTTCTCCAATCCCTCAACTTGAGCCGCCAACTTATCCCGCTCCGTCTCAGATTCCCGCTGAGCGTGCTTTGCAGACAGACACAGCGTGTCCTTGGCCTCCAACCCCTTCTTAAGCTCCGCAATCTGGCTGACCTGGCTTTCAGATGTGATCGCGCTTTCGTTCAGCTTTTGTTGTAGCGCACGGTGCTGAACTGATAAGTCATCCATCTGAGCTTTCATTTCAGCTGTCTGCTTCTCCAACTTGTCGACCAGGGACCGGCTTAGTGAATCCGCCTCTTTCAATTGTGCCACAACCTCGGTTCCCTTGGTAGCTTGCGCGCGTAGAACACGAATTTGCTGCTCCAGGGTCTCTTTCGCCTTCATTGCCGCGAAGAACTTCTGATCAGCCTTCGCTTTGTCTGCATTTGCCCTCACAATGTTTTCTTCCCATGTGGTCATGTCCGCAATCTTCTTACCAGCAGCCGCCTGTGCCTTTTTCCATGCCGTCTCCATTGCCGGTAACTCGTTGCTGAGCAGCTTGTACTGGGTCTCCAAGGAAGATATTTTGCTCCGTAACTCTTCTGGGGAACAACTATCGAGATCTGATACTGCGCGGCTTTCTGTCGACTCTTTCTCGGCAATTTGCAGGCGCAATCGCTGACACTCAGATTCTAGAGCAATAATTCGACTCTCACAGGCGGCCACAAGTTCGTTCGTCTGCTCCTTCGATGTTTTATTGGTCTGTTGACTGGCTTCAAGTATTGCAACCCTAGCCAGTAGCTCGTCCCGTTTGTCACGAACACGGACAAGATTCTCTTCAGCTTCCACAATAGAGCCTTGGGTCTCGCTCAAAGAGGCGCGCGCTTCATCGTCCACCTTGATACGGTACGCAGTGCGTTCTGCTTGATATTTCTGCGCTTCTTCACGAAGCTGGATGTTGGTAGCCTCCAAATTATTGATTCTTTTGATCACGTCTTCATGCTGCGATTTGATGGCCTTGAAAAGATCGGTTTTGGCATAGTCGTCATCAGAAAGTCCCGCTAATTTCACTGTTAATGAGGTAACTTCTTCGGTCAGTTTCTTGTTGTCAGCTTCGAGTTGTTCCAGCTGTTCTTTTCTCTTTGCAGCCTCGGCTACGGCCTGGTTCTTCGCTGTCTCCACCTCTTCACTGATCAAGCCATTCGTGACACCATTCACAACCTCGGCGCCATTTGTCGCAGAGGAAGGCTCCTCCTTGGTACCACCAGCCATCGCCTGTTTCTCCAGCTTTTGAACTTGTGCGCTTTTGGCGCGATCGAGTTTCTTTTCGGCCATCATATAACGTAGCGTAGCGGTTTCTAATCGCTCCGATGTTTGTTGTTTTTCCGCATTTACTCGTTGCAACTCGCATATGTGCTCTTTCTCTGCGGCCAAAAGCTTTGATATTTGCTGTTGAAGATCTGCCACTTCTGGGCTTCTAGGAGGATACCGAGCAAATACATTTGATAGACCTGATAGGATTTTCTCTTTGCGACCAGATAAGTGTTTGGTGAATTTCTCGCTGTCTGAGAAGAGCAGAGAGGGGGGTATGGGTCGAGAGGGTCCTACTCAAAAGAAATGGTTATATTCCGTATGCTTGATCCTGAGGGTTTTGCTCACCATCTACTGCGGGGGGGAGTTTTTCGCCATTTAGTGTTTTGATTTCGTCGATAAGCTGCAGGCTAGTCAACATCAATGCCAGGGGGTGTGCGCAAAATGTGTACGGACTTGGTCAAACCAGATATCTATGATTCGCAGGTGGTCATCGTGGTATTTTGATCGTTTCTCGACCTCGAGGAGTTGGGACTCGATAATAACCTTCTCCCGTTTGTATTCCTTCATTTGCCGGAAGATGGCATCTTTTTGAAAGGACTGTAATGTGTGGTGTTGTTAGCAAGGGTGATCGTGGAATGTGATAGAGGGCGAATGTCGGTAGGGGGGCGAACCTCGATGTCATCTTTGAATGGCAGGTCAGCGTCTGGATGCGACCGCGCACCGTTCACGGACACGGCTTGCCTCTTAGCCGGAGGAGCAGAGTCATCGGACCCACCGGGCCTCTTGCGTTCCTCCATCTTGACGATGTCAAGCGATGGGGTTACGACGGTTCTGGCGGCGAGCCTCATCAGAGCCGACGAGGGTGTTGACACAAGGGGCAAGGACTCCGCACACACCGTTCAAGTCATGAAAGAGGCTGTGAATGGCGCGGAATGACGGCAGAAGAGGCGATGAGCAACGGACAGGTGGGTGGGAGGTGTGTGAGTGCCGGATGTGAGAGAGTGGAGGTGGAGGACGAAGACTCTCCTCTCTCGACAAGACAACTAAGCAGGATACGCTAATTTAGCGTGGTGGCCCGAGCTCAAGATTAAGATTCGAGCTCCCACTAAAGTCCCATCACAGTTCCCCGCTGGCAAGCCGAATATACACACACACGACCACACAACATTCTTTGCGCGCTTTAGTTGCTTCCCTGTTCGGTGACGTGTAGACATGTCTACAGAGGGTGGCCCCTCACAGCCAGCACCGACGCCCACGGAGAAAGCGCCAGCATTGAAGCCCGTGGCCACCTTCAGTTCCTTCATTAACAAGAACACCTCTGGCAAGAAAGTTGCGCCCAAAGCGGCGCGCCGACGACCTGGTGCTGCTGCCACTGCATCTGCCTCGAAACCTCCTGTACCAACTCTTAAGCCTTCTAATGCCGGAGCACAACCCGCCGATGCTGAAAACCCTCTGTCGACGGGTTCAATTGCTACACGGCCACAAGCAACACAGGTGCTTCCCACAGCTACTGCAACACAAGAACAACCAACCCAGCGCATCCGACATGCGGGACGGAATGTTTCTGGGCCTGAAACATCTACTAAGCCAACTACAACAAAAGTTCCTCCGGTCGTAACGGTGGAGCCCAGCAATGCGCGCACGACCGCAGCAACTGGTCCTGTACAGGATAAAGACGATGGAACTACACCACACCACCCCCCTTCTCGGTCAAAAACACCCAGTCTGGAAGATTCAGAGTCATGTAGATCACCGAAGCGAAGACGAGTAGAGGCATCTCCAGTAAACGTGGAGGCTCAAGCGAGACCAGTGGTACCACCGTCAATTGCACCCAGGCCTGTCACTCAAGATAGTACTCCCACTCCTCAACCGACTCACCCTGAAATTGAGCTTGCAGTCGATCCCACAACAGAGCAGCCTATACATCATACCATACCAACCACTGATACCGCGCCTTCCTTACCCCAAGACACTTCTGCGGGTATCTCTACAAATGAC
Source organism: Clavariopsis aquatica (assembly GCA_013620735.1). Classification (NCBI taxonomy): domain Eukaryota; kingdom Fungi; phylum Ascomycota; class Dothideomycetes; order Pleosporales; genus Clavariopsis; species Clavariopsis aquatica. The sequence goes on along the minus strand of JAAZQE010000334.1, from coordinate 11,583 downwards.
AATTTAGAAGATAATATTGTTGAAACTCAACCCGCAACGCAACCGAGAGAAGGGCGAAGGAGGCTGCCCTGGGTTACTGTAAACCAGCCTCATGAAGAAGATGAGATCGTAAACACCGGAACTGTGACACGATCACGGCCTAATACAGCAGCTAGGACCAAACTCAAAGACGCCGCAGACACGACAGCCGAAGATGAAGACGATAGTGAGAATATCGGGGAAGATCGGGCAGCAACAGAACAGCCAAGTAATGAGGCCAAGGGCAAAAGAAAGGCTGTAGGTGCCATTACAAACAATAATGCTGAAGCTGTCGAACAGGCGGTCAGGAAACCCCGTAAAACAAGAAAGGATAAAGGAACTTCTAGGAATAAACCGGATGGGGTAGAGGCTGAAGGGGAAGGAGGAGGAGATGATGGTGAGGCCACCAATCACTCCGTCGCACGCCCTAAGAGGAAGAAGACTCCAAGGAAACGGAAAAAGGCCGATCCCTCGGGCGAGTCTGGAGCTGGTGCTGAAATCAATGGAGAAAGCGGGGAGCAGCAACCAAACCAACGCAAAAAGCGTCGAGAAAGAGCACCTACTCCGTCGGACGCCGAGAACCAGGAAATCGAGCCAGAAACCACTTTCATGACCCAACTGGCTACCCGAAATATTCGCGTTGGCAAGCTTTCAGAGCGTGAAAAGAAGATGCGAGGCATCAATTGGAAGGAAGTGAGACAACGTCGTAGAGACGATGAGGCAAATGCAGTGGAAATTAGCATGGAATCGCGAAACCAAGTCGAGGAAGAGTTAACACAAGCTCAAGCAGCGCGCGAAGCAGCACAGCAGCAAGCTTCAGGTCCCAGATTTCAAATGGTAGACGGCCAAATCTCGCTGGTACAAGACTCGGGAACCATCAACCGTGAGGCCGATGCTGATCGTGCAATCGAACTCATGGAGGAAGTGGATGAAGATGACCTCACTGCTGGCGTCACGTCTAGAAGTTACCTACGAGATAATAAACGGTATCCAAAAGATTTCATGCTGCCAGGTCAAGGGAAGCGATGGACTAACGAAGCGACTGAGCATTTTTACGACGGCCTAGCAATGTTCGGCACTGACTTTGACATGATCTCCCACATGTTTCCGGGTACAACGCGGAAATCGATTAAGCTGAAGTTCAATCGAGAGGAGAGAACTGATCCCGACCGTATCAATAAGATATTACGTGAGCCTCGAACCACTAACTGGGATTTTTATCTTGAAATGTCTGGAAGGGCAGATGAGAAACATGTTGATGTGGCCAAAGTCAATGCAGAGCTTAAAGCGATGGAAGAACAAACAAAGGCTGCTGTCGAAGCTGCTCAAGCTGCGCGCGAAGAGGAGCGTAGACAACGCAGATTGGCTGGCGCAGAGCTCACTGATGATGAAGCTATGGATGGCAGTGCAAAAGAAAACGGAAAAAAGGGAAAGGGAAAAAGGGGTGCCAAGGGAAAGGGGAAAGCAGTACAGTTCGTGCCAGAGAAAGACGTAGAAGTCCTAGGCCTGGTAGATGATGATCCGAATTGGCTTGCCCAAGCGTGAGGATGGTGTATGTATATTTGATACCCTAGGGAGAGCTTACTAGCCACCTATCCAATTGAAAAGAGCCACATTCGACTCAAATTTTCCAACCCCCCCCCCCCAATCCTACAATAGCAAAGCTATTTCATTACAAGTACAAGTATCAAAGTCCAATCAACACATCCAAAGGGCACTCGTGCCTAATTAGATCATGAACTGTGTTGTGGAAGTCGGGCCTGTACACTTTAGGGATTGGGTTTGGCCATCTACAAGGAGTCAACTTCTCTATTTAACTTCTGACTCGATTGAAATCGCTTCTAGTGAAAAGATGGCGCCCTCTACCCAAAGTCCAGTCTATCATCGCCTGATACGTGGTAAACGTACCATATGCTTAGACCAGCGATTTTTAAACAATCCCCCCAAAAGCCATGGGGTTTTAGAGGCTCCTCTACTTCCCTTTGAATCTCAGTCTAATTTTTGAAGTTCATGCGATACTTGCATAAGAAGAATAGGGCATCCACAACCAGCTAAATCTACCCCATGTGGGTGGGCATGTTGGATCTCTCCCCGTTGCCACACACTTTGGTCTCAATGTCGTTGCAGTTATCGCGCCAGTGGGCCCATTTGATTACAGACCGTAGACTACACATCCAGTTCTATGGAATTTCTGCACTAGAGAAGCTAGAAATACCATGATCCTAGTTAAAATTATGGACGAGGAGGCTGAAAAACTCTGCTGAGAGTTCAGGATAGGAGCGGGCTTATTTTGGATCATTGTCCAGGTTGCAAGGAAGGCTAGGGGTATCATTCTAGTAATGCGGATATACTTGATGACTATCCGTCCCTCTATATTTTCACCGAAAACTTTGAGGCTACCCATTAATTTACACCCTGAAGTCCATTTCAAGAGCAATTTATCATACAGCTCTATTTGTTTCAGTGTATTGGGAATCAGCCCGTAGATCTAAAGATATTTATAAATCAGTGCGTTCTTGTAGACAAAGTGGGAATTTTTGTACCAGGAGGCGCAAGCCTTTTCGTTAACCAAAGAAATAGTAAAGTCCAATAGTCTCCAAAATGACATTCAGTGATTTACGGCTGAGAATGTGAATCTGAAAGGAAGGGATGGACCTAGTATTTAGTCCGCGCATGGCCACTCGATTAGATACACGCTCTATCTCAAAATTGATCAGGAACTTAGTCAGGGGAAATTTGTTAGGCGTTGAACTTGAGGTTCATTTCATATCGTTGGCATACCGGTGTTCGGATTCCTCAGCTTTAACAAAGAAAGCATGAGGTAAGAGAGCGTGTTTCAGGCTTCACCTTAATGTAGGTAGTCAGCAAGATGGTTAGCTGAAATTTGGGTACTGATACAAGAAAAATACATAAGTATCTAAAACCGAGTAAATGTGTGGACTTACAACTAGGGGAAACATTAAAAGAAGCTTCCTACTCCCCAGATCGTTGCCCATTCTTCGTTGCTTAGTACTTCCAAGAGTTGTAACTGCGTTCCTTCTTCTTCGAATTTGCCGAATAGCGTATTGTCGAAGAGCTGATAAAGGATTTGGAAGTTCTCCGATTCTTCGCCACCATTTTTGAGTAACACACCAAAGCGCTGAACTAGATTCCCTCCACTGCGTCTAAGACGACTGTATTCTAAAAAAGAAAGAAGAGTTATTCGCAATCTACCCACAATATTGGGTTGAGTGTCATCGAGTAGTATAGCACATTCAACATCTCGGCATTGTGCAACTCGAATAGGTGAATTTAATGCCTTGAGATAGTAGAGAGCGCCATTGGAGATGAAATCATGCACCGCTAAAAAGTCGTACTTATCCATCTCGGCCCCAAATCCCCTTCGGTCCCAATTTTCAAGGATCAGATTTTGCAGGCTTCCATAATTGTTGTTAGCTTCATATCCGCCATTTTCGGTCCGTGATTGATTCTGAAGCATTTCTGCCCACTCTTGTATTGCGCCTGGAACGAAGTGGTGTTTTGTGGTCCAGGAAAGAGAATAAATGATGTAGCGTAGCGGTTGTTGGGATAGCTCGTGTAGTTGCGACTGGAGTGGTCGCTCTGCGTGAATGAATTTGCACGTTCTTAAAATAGAGGTTGTGACTGATTTAGTGAGGAGGCTGACGACCAACTTCTTTTGCCCATGGTATCCATTTGTCATAAACAGATTATGATGGCGTGTTATGATAGGAATACGATCATATACCTAAGTAAATAACGACACACAGTCAGCACAACTCAAGTGACGAATCGCTAGCCGAGATGACATAACTATATGAGCGGCATCCGCGGTTGGTCTAGTGCAAAATTACACGATGAAGGTAAAAGATAGTTGACTTACCATCAGGCGGAGTTCTTTTGGGAGGTCTAAGAAGCTGAAAAATTGAGTGGATGGCATGCTTGGAAGTGCTGGAAGTGCTGGAAGATCAAGAAGTGTTGAAATTGCGTGAGATACGTGGAGAGGCGGAGATGCTGCACATGCCGGGAGAGCTAGAAAATTGGAAAGATCGGGAAGATTGGAGGAAGAGTTTTAAAACGACGTGCCGAGGCGCTCTTTTTGTAATACCCCGCAAAAGTGGTACTGCCAGCCACAAAATGCATCGAGTCATGGCCGGCGCACAGGTAAATGCATTTCTACTGGTTTCCGCTATCACTGAAGTCATTTACCATTTAAAATTAGGAATATGTACATATAATTGTACCCATATCAGGTAAAGCCTCAGTTGAATGCCATAACATAATATTTGCAAGCTCTCACTTGATTCACCAAAAGCAGAACTACACTTATCAAGACAGTGTTGAAACGAATCCTTTCAAGATATATGGTACCTTATGTATATATAACGAATTTCAACCCTATTCTCGCCTTAAACCATGATTACGAAACTCAATCACTAGGCTCACTCTTAGCAGATTTTGTTCTATTTGGTTATCCTTCTTTATCAGCCATCCTGTCGCGTAATAGGCCTAGAAATGAATTGTAGACGAAGCCTCGAGTTCACTTGGTTCGAACTAGTTTTTCTCTCTTCCATAATTCTGAGGACTCGATGTCGGAGTTTTTCTTCACTGCCTGTAACTTTAGCTCGGGAAGAGCTGCTGGCAGTACCTTGGTTAACTTTTTCTTCTCCGGTCCAAGAATCGAAAAACCCGGATTTCTCCGGTGGGGGTGACACTGTAAAGAGAATCTTAAATACAAGGCTCTTGTTTTCGGCGACTGATGAGAGCATACGAAGCCATTCTTGGGTAGTCACCCAGTTTCCAGTCCATTTTTCCAGTAGCAGAACGTTATCGAGGACGATGTATATGATAGTTCCAGGTTTGAAACATTTCAGACATTCTGTGAAGAGGTCGAAAGCTGTATTGTAATCAAGTTTGGCTATATTTTCGACTTCAAGTTCCTCGATATCAAAAGATATTGTCCTGGTTTTTGATGATGGGGAACGTTCCGTGTCTAGCGCGTAGTATTTTGAGTGGAACAAATGCAGGAACGATTTCAAAATGGTTGCTGCAGCCAGGGAACCGACCGAATCTTCCATCAGCTTGCCTTGAATGGCCTCCAAAAGCTCACAGAAATGATAGAAAACGACATATCCTCGCTCTTGAGCCGCGTGAATCACATCAAGAGAGAACTCTGTTGTCCAGTTGAGGGGTGCTTCTGTGGGGTAGCCCTCTAAGCAGAGTAGCGTAGACTTTTCAGACTCAATCCAGTCAAACACCTCTGGCTTATCAAGAAGGTCAATAGCGACATGAGATGCTTCTTCTGGAAGAAACCCCTGCAAATGAATTAGCGTTTCGATCAGGGGTGCGGTTATATAAGCTAGATAATGGTCCTGTCCTGGAAGTTTCGACTCCGATTTCCAAGAGGGGCGCTGAGATCGTAAATTCGAGTTCTCCGAATGAGAGCTCAGTTGCTCCTTGAGTGCACGTAACATGGCTGTCTCCTGTAGCGATATTTGCTGCTGGACCATCTGCGACTGTGCGATTTGCGACTGTGCAATTGAGGTTTGTATCTTTTGGTACGTATTATTCATCGTATCTATCACCCTGTATTGCTCCATGGATTTAGCATTGAGTTCCATCCTTGATAGATATTCATCAAGTTTCTGTTGGACATTAGACTTGTTTCCATTGAAGTTTATCTTGAACCTCATAACTAAGTCGTTGTAAGCTATTTTCTGGATACAGGATTTTAACTACTTACGCGCCAATTTCTGAACATGCTCAGTTAGAAACGTCAAGGAGTCCAAAAAACTGCGTTGCATGTCCGCCATAAACATAACTATCTGAGCACTTCTGGTATAGAAGCCCTCTTGTGTTGCGTGCTTGAATATGCGTCCAGCCCGCATCAAATAGTCCTGAATTTGGTGATACATGGGTAGATATAGATCGGAGGCTTGTAACACAATAATAATATACGCCAAAGCTGCCCATATTGATGATCTGGATTGCTGATCATCCAATGCAAAGTTGTCCAAGGCGGCATTGCAGGATTCAAGCGCATCTATGGTTTGCAAAGGGGATGAAGATTTAGATGATGAAGCTCTTTTGATAATTCCAAATATATCCTGTAACGAGGGATTCTGGATATCTCTCAGTTGTATCTGCTGGAACTTGCTCGAAGGGCCGCTCCTAATCTCAGGGCGGGTTTTCAGGGCTTGGAAAAGTAGCTTGTAGCCTTGGGCCACTGCATCTCTGTCTCCATGTCAGTGCTATGTAATCCTATATCTAAAAAAGATCTGCCAAGGCGTCAAGTAAATGTAAATTCTAGAGCAGGAGGAATAACCTTTCCACCCCCCCAAACACTACTATTTGCAAACAGTACCATAACAACAACACACACCACACATCTCCCCAAAGGCGACACATTTTAGTATATTTCAATGAGGAAAGACTCAAATTCGAACCTTACTTGCCCATCCTCATTACGTTCCTCCCTGTCCTCATCACCGTTCAAGTGATTTTGTGGCAAACGAAGGGGTGTCTCTATCTCCATTTCCTAGGATTCGCAGCGGCGGAATTTGCTCGAAGGAGTTTGCTCGATAAAGAAGTTGACAGTGTAAAGTGTCAATGTCAGCGATTCAGAAAACGGTAGGACACAGCTCATTCCTGGACCCATCTTATGTGGAAACAGCGGTGGGGTCCAAAACGCATCTTCAGCCCTCGCTTATTTCAACAAGTAGCATCAACACAAACACTATCTATGCCTCGGGACTCGACGCCACTAACAGGGCTCAGCAGTGTTTAAAAGTTCACCCTGCCAGCCTTGCTCGACAGGTGAGATCGAGCTTCTAATTCCTGTCATTGCATCAATGGCCGAGCAACAGGGTCACGATGCGGCGGGAACAGAAACCCAACTTCCACACATCATTTCTATGCCCAGAAAGTTACCCTTCTCCCTTTTGGGTCAAATTGTCTACGACAACAAGGCCCCTATTGCAAGGATTCACAACATGAAAAGTAATGAAACTGGTTACAAGCCCGACTCTCCCGACAACCGCACACCACCTTGTCTTGTCACTGGGCAATTGGAAGACGTTGAATTCGACTTATCAGCTCTCTCCGACATTATCACACACACCATAAGCTCATATCCAAAAGATTGTGATCTGGCCGTAGGGCTTGACACTGCAACTGCAAGCCCTAGCTTCTTCGATGATGCCAACCTCCGAACCGGCACTCGCGTGCTGGCAGAGAATTCCGCATTCACGGGTGAAGTGCTCGATTTTGGGAAAGACGGCTTTTGTGTGCGTTGTGTTGATGCCTTCACCAAAAAAGCACTTTTTGAGACGATTCGTGTATGTCAAGTTATCTCTTCGGGTCTTCTTTTCATGTATTGATCTGTTTGCAGAGGACAGGCGGCATTGCAGAGCTCACAAACAAGGGAAATTTGCATATGAACCTCTCCCATCTCTCTGTAATATCAGTACCTACCACTGGACGTATCATGTAAGGCGCCCTATGTCCGATTTCGTCATGACACTTATATGATATCAGATTTGTAGAGATCATTTGGCCTCAGGTCCTAGTTGCAATGCACTTAGCGTTGGAGTATTACTTCTCAATAAGTACTTCGATAGATCTTTTTGCTGGATACACAAAGTTGGGCTTGCACACCCAGTATGATGAAATGGTAAGCTGTTATCATATATAACCAAATTCAGTCATAACCACTTGTACTGAAGAATATCACAGATTCGAGGAGCCAAGTACCGAGCGCGACATTATTCAATCGACTTTCTCTATATCATAACCCATGAAGAACGCCTCAAGCTCCCTAGATGGCATAAACAACGAACTAGTGTCTTGTACGACGACAAACATGTAGCCGATTTTTACATTGGGCATGGAACAACGGTAATGCAGCTCAGCGAAGAGCATCGTCGAAGTAATGGAATGCCCCAGGACCGGCCATTCAGTCCTTGGTCTTTACTGATTCTTCCTGCTGTGCCACATTTTCGTCAATGGAGGGAAAACTCCCTCATGGCCTATTTTCGCATCAATAACGCGTCAGAGGCCTGGCTTTTTGTCATTTTGATTGAACACCAATTCGTCTATACTCACATGAGGACCCTCTTCGAAAAGATCTCCGAGAAGGTATCTCCTCCGGTAAGCATCGCTTTTCCGTATCGCCCCTAAAACATACCTACGGAACCTATGGGCGTCATAGTGTATCAGGCACACACACACACACATACTGCCCCTGTTGAACAAATATCTGACAATCAATTCTAACATAGAAAAACTTCATGTTCGACTTGAGTCACATTGAAGCATTGCTTTTTGATGACGAGAACTACACAAAGTCGAAATTGTACTTTTGGGCGTATCAAAGCCTGGAAATGGTACAAAGTGAACTCAAGAACATAATCGCCCAGTGGAAAGCATATCGTATGAAATCGCACATGCTTAAAATATCGTCAAGCGAATTTTCCAACAAAGAAACTTTCGAAGCGTACAGAAACAGAGTGAGAGAGCTTGCCGAAGAAGTAAGCAGTTGGATGCAAAAGTTTCAGGGGTTGATTGAAGACTGTAAGGAAAAGCAGAGAGAGATTGCTGCTCTGCGAGATGGCGTAAGTTTACTGGGCGTGAATTCCATCACTTTTATACAAATAACTAAAATTTCAAGCTCTTCAACGGCTCCGCGGTTCTTGAAAGTCGCAACTCCTTACGGACAGCAGATCAATCCCTTGAGCAAACCAAAACTGCCATTGCACAAGGAGAGAATATCAAGGCCCTAACGCTTGTGAGTGGCAACATGGATTTCTTGGTTTTAAGTAGCCAGCAGCTGATCAATCTAGGTGTCAATATTTTTCTTGCCTCTAGCTTTTGTGACAGTAAGTTGATCCATAATTTCTTGATAACCAACATTACTTCATTTACAGTGTATAAACTAACACCATACTCAAGTCTGTCTTTGGTATGACAAATCTACCTGCGGATGCGAACATGAAGATTTTCGCTATCGTCATAGTGTGCATCTGCCTTCCCTCATATGTTCTTATTGGCAGTATAATGAACGAGATCGGCATGAAATTCTGGGGTACAATCATCACCCGAATTGTAAGATTAATCCCAGATCGTTGGAAAGGTTTAAAATATCGCCGTGTGGGAGGAGTCGCTCTGAGGTCGTTCCAAATTGCCAATTGGAACGAATTCTTTGACGACAAAGACGCGAGCCCTTCGAGCGCTAAAGCTCCGAGTGATCCTCCAGAAGGTGCTTTCAGTGAAGGATTGCCAATCAGGCGTGGACAGCAGGATGGTCTTGGCAAAACGAAAGATCAGAAAGAACAAAACCATAGAGAATCTCCCATACGAAGCTTAGAAACTCCAAATCTACACCAAACATTGGACCGAACCTCGCACGACGAATCTAAAGGCCGGGATGACAATAACTCACCAAAGTGGAAGTTGAAGGTATGGAACCGGCATACAAAGAGTGGAGGACCGGATCAAACGGGAAATGGTCGAGATATCGAGAAAGGGAATACAACCAGTCAAGCCAAAAGCAGTAAATGATCGATATTTAGTGTATCACCCAATAATCTTGTATAATGACCACCAGTCCGACATGAACGTCTTCAAGTCTTGATCCATAATCCTATCCAAACGTACATTCTTGCGTAGCTCTGGATGCCCATGGCAAATGTTCAGCAGAATGATGGCAATAACGCATGTACTATAGCTGTATCTAGGGTCCTGAAGCAACGTTGACTGAAGAGTCCACCGCGCACGGAATACGTTGGTGTATATCGCGATACGGTCAGAGACGACAGCGTTGCTGCAATCTTCCATGCATCTAAACGTATGCCACATGAATCTCGGGTGATTGGTGACATCTAGAGCAGAATTCGCTTGTGAAGCCTGGAAGAGATCCTTAATCTTGAGAACATTGAACAGCGCAGCGTTCTTGTTGTATAATAAGAATTTGAGGTCTCTCTCGTTGTACATTGCGGCTGTTTCATAGAACTCGGACAGTCGAAGTGAAGAAAGGCAGAGACTGCCTCCAATCAACAATCCAGGTTCGAGTCTAGACAGGAAGCGTAGGTCTACGGGAACAAGGTAGAAACAGCGGCTTGCACAGTACCTTTCCTGAAAAGTCCAAGTACGAGTGAACCAGGGGTCGTGCGATAAATAAAGGAGTGCATGGAAATAGTCCTTGTTGTAGTTGTCTCCATCTTCCGTGTGTATGTCTCTGTATGTAATGTCTTTCTGAGATGCTAGCATAGTGTTTGGGTTCGAATCACGTTCCTTGAAGGGTTCTTTTGCAAATACTTTCAGGCCTTTAAGATTAATCGTGTCCTCAATTAGAGTGGAAAGTATGACAGCTGTAGACGAGCTCCGTTCATAAACCTCATGCATGACCTGAAGGTGGCTCTCAATGTCTGCGGGGTTGTCCTGTTCAATGCATTCCTGATCAATCCAGATGAGGGGCTCGTTCAGCGTTTTGCTAGCAAATGATAAGGCACGGTGTAGAACCAAAGGAGGACAATTTGGGGGCCTTGAATTAGACTCTGATGTCCATATTCGGTACTTGGGGATCATTTCTTTGAACATAGCGTTAAGACCGTCCGGTTGGCTCCAAGTATACGATACCGCGACATATGGCGAAGTTGTTGTGTGTTCTGAAATCGGCGTTAAGCGCAGATGGACTTCATTCTGAAGGCCGCGTGGTTGGGGGTTTAGAAGAGCCAAGAAGCGTAGGGGAATCGGTTTGCTATTTCGCGTCGTGCGGTCGACTGCAAGTTTCTCGAGTTCGTGGATGCTCTCCTTGAAGGCGTCAAGTGTACCGTGGATCTCACGGAATGTTTTTGCTGTGTCGTAATTCATGGGTACGGTGGACCAAGAGCTGAAAACGTGAGAGGTTGATCCGTAGTAGTGAGGTTTGGGGAATTTTGGGATGGAAAGAGAGTTAGCAGGAATTCAGGTGATGGTGGATGTCTTCAGTTTAAGGCTGGTTGAAGCAGAGGAACTTGAACTAGCGGCACGTGCACATTCATGCATATGCCTAGAAATGAGGCGTTTCCCCACCTTGATTGTGCTGTAGAGCTAGTGCTGTTTCATTTTGGTAGTTCTTTTTTGGTGGGTGAACATGGAATTCTTTAGTCAAGTTACTCCCGAAATATAGGCAGTGAAATGCGTATGGCGATGTTGTGCGAAGCCTCGATTCCACTCTGGCACACAAAAACCAGAAGAACCCGGTAGAAGAGTTGAGTGAAATGGCGGATGACCATGGGATAAGTAGTTGGGTGCATGCTATTAAGGATAGTCTAAAGCGAGGCTTTCCTTCATAAATTCCCCTTTTTCCTAGGCCTGGGGTTTGTTCAAGCCGTGGCAAGCGAGGTAGACATGAAATAGCTCTTACTACTCCTGGAACACACAAGCAAGCAACAAGCTACTTGTTCCTTCTCTCTGTGTGCCATCCTCTGTGGATTCAATCCCCGAGCCTCATCACTCTCCCAGTCCAACCACCATCGGCCTGGCATTGATCAGTAGCATTCATTTGTTGAATAAAGTGAAGAAGTGTAT
>JAAZQE010000333.1:0-30702 GCA_013620735.1 Clavariopsis aquatica | reverse complement strand
TCCCAAAGGGGGCCGCCAGCCTATGCCGGCCAATCATAGCCCCTCGCGCCCGCGTTCCTGCAGGATGGGCACCTGGACTGAGTGGTGGAGGGGAACGGGTACTCGGAGACTTTCGCCTCATCGCAGCTAGGAAACTGTACGCTAGGGCTAAGAGGCCCAGAGTGCCCAGGTGGTGTTGCGTCCAAGAGCAAGATAGTGGCGCGATCGACCTTCACTATCTCCATCCCCAACCGTCCAAAGTCGCGGCCTTGAACGGCCCGCGCCGAGCGCAGGCCGACTGTGGCGAGTGAGCAATATTGGGGAGCATGGAGCTTCTTTGTAGAGTAAGTGCACAACTACTTGGCGGCCATAAGCCAGGACAAGACGCCAGCAGCGCCGGCTTGGCCCAGAGGCAAGGAGAGGATGTTGGGATAAGGTGTGGTATGTCCAAGGTACGCTAAGCTCTCCAGTCTGGTGACGCCATAGTTAGCCTAGGTCGTGCGACCACTGGGGGGGCTTCAACCTAATACCAACGCCCTTCTCCTTCTCCTCCTTCCACACTTAGATACCACCCCCCCTGCTCCCATTCTAACGCACACCTATGTCTACAGTACGCAAAACACCGAAAGACGAAAAGGGTTGTCAGTCAAAGCACCTCGTGACCATGATTTGATTTTCATTTTCATTTTCATTTTCATTTTCATGTTCATTATCCATTTCCATTTCCATTTCCATTTCACATCCCCTTCCTTCTCCTTCCATCGCTTCCCCACCCATCCCCAGGCCTATCAAACCGAAAAGGGACACTGCACAAAAGCCACCACAAACGGGACCCCATTCCCTGCCTGCACACACTGCCCCACGGGGGCCGGATACGGCGTGCTCAAGCACCCAGTGTCAGTACACAAGGTCGCTATGCAACTTCACATTAGCCTCGGCCACTACCCATCTCCGATCGACCATCAGCGGAAAGAAAACTCAACGTACCAGTACACCCCGGATACTGACTCACGACCCGATAACTCAGAATGTCCGGTGTATTGTCATTGCGATCGAGCAGCTGGCACTGGCCCCCGCGACCAAAAATCGGATCTGCCCATACTAAAGACTCGGTTGCGCAGTCGGGCCCAGAGTAGATCTCTGCGACGGTGTTGTAGAAGCCGGGCTGATTGGGGTCGCCCGATTGCGCGAGCGTGAGTGCAGGGAGGAGGGCGAGAAAGACGGCAGTGGCAGTGGCGGTGGTTGAGGTAATAGTAGTAATAGTAGAAGTAGTAGGGAACTTCATGTTGGCCAAGTATTTGGTATATGGTAGGTAGTAGCTAAAAGGATAAGCAGGTTGCCAATCTGGATAAGAAGAGTGCCGGATGAGCACACACAACCATGGACTATTGTCCAGCTTTATATACCCACGACCACCACCTTCAAGTTTCCCTAGACAAGCTCTTTTCTATTTTTTTGGCTACTTGCAAGTCCCTATCGACGAACAAACAGCCTTTGCCCAACATGCATCCCTACACTTAACCCACCTTACATAATCCCCCGTGCTACTACCTTCCTCCTGCAATACGAACTCGTTCGCCAGCGATCCCCCATCCGTGCACACTGCCCACATCCAATCATCAACCCCCCAGATCCGCGATAAACAAAATCATCCGACCAGCAATCCTAAGAGGCCAATCCGTGCTTGTGCATTCCAGCCAACTTACACGACTCAGCATCGTGAAACAAAGCACGGTTTCCCTACCAGACCTCACTGACGCCTCTGGCAAGGAAAAAGCGATAGAGCTCTTCTAAGATTTTCAAATCGCATAATCTTGGCTTCTGCTCTCTTGGTTACAGACACAGTGCTAATTACTACTCCTCTGGGTAAACGCCATCTTATGCAAACAGAGTCCAGGATTAATTAGTGATAATGGACAATTGGTTCAAACTTGGTCAGCATTGCAAACTCATCGCCCTCGATTGTTTTGCTTACAAGGTTTGTACTTTTTTCATTTTTTTTTCCAATCAATGTGTAGTGCAACATGTGAGATTTACATTCCCGCATAGGCAGGTATTCTAAAACTTGGCGTAAAAAGCCCTTCATCCCCCTCCTTATATATTCTACAGTGGGTAGGTGGGTGGGTAGGTATACACATATGTAATACAAACCGATCCTCGGCTTGGCCTTCTTCTACGCAGCACACGCTGTCTAAACATTTAGATAGATGAATAACTCACAACGGAACAGGGGTGCCCTCGAACCAATTCTTGTACAAACTCCAACCCCCTTGGCTACTGATTGAACTTCCATTTCACATTCTCACAACCGCCCCACTCCTCCATTGCCTTCTTAACCTTGTCCATAACCCAGCCACTCGTGGATCCTTTTTCACTGCTCTCCAAGCCACTCTCGTGGCCTAGCCGAATCACCTTGCCGAGAGAGCATTCGTGGTCTCCTTCATTTGTGAATTTCCATTGTATGCAATCGTCCGTGACCTCGCAGAGGTGTTTACATGTTTTTGCGCTCTCCGCGGCGTTGTCAATGTCGGAGTTTGGCTTGTTAGCGTCCGCGGTGTCGTCCCTGGCTGTATCTGTCCGTTTCGAGGTAGATTTGTCCTTGGAGTCTTGGGCTTTGGCCTGTTGTTCCTTCTTTTCTTGTTCCTTCTTTTCTTGTTCCTGCTTCTCCTTCTCTAGTCGTTCTTTCTCTGCCTTTTCCTTTTCCTTCTCCTTGTTCGGACCCTTGATTCGTGTATCTTGACTTAAATTATCCCATCCCTCTTTCATCTCTTCCAGACGTGGCATGACAAACTCGTTAAACGCATCGCGAAATAAATAAGGGCGTTCCCACCCATTCCTAGTCGTCCAGTTTTCATGAGCAAACCACAGACTCTCCATTTCCAAGGGGCTTATATGGTGCCAAGTGACGGTCGGAGCGCACCAATGCCGATCCGACCAGTCGAGCGTAGAAGGCTTCTCCCCTTGCAGGAGAGGGAAGCTAGAATAAAATTCAACATTCGACTCAAGCAGAGTGGTCGCAAGAACCATGTCGCCACAGCATTCTCTGCCGACTCGCTTCTCCCATTCCGAGCTGTACCGCTCATAGTACATTTTCGCGTACTGTTTCATTGCGCCCCAAGATAGCAAGATACCTGACCCCCGTTGCGCAAACCGTATATCGTTGATAAATGTAGGCGCACCCGAGTAATATGGGATCCGGTAGTCCAACCTATCTATCCACTGCAGCAAGTTTGTCCAGGACAGCGATGTGTCGGCCTCGATGAAGATATAGAACCGTGCGGATGGGTGCATTGTATGCGCCTTGTATACCATAGGGAGAAACTTCCACTTGTCTAGCTGCTTTGTCTTTTCCTTATCTGGGTTGTAGTTTTTATCCTGCCGTATCTTCTCGTACTCCACGAACTCATTGTGGGAGGCTTTCGTCGCGTTGGAAATCGTGTCGAGCGCATCGTGGACAGTGAGGCCATCAATAGTACCAGCGTGGTCGCTGAAGATAACGAAGTTGGGGACGCAGGAGACAAGCGTTTTGAGGTGGGCTGGTAGCTTGTCGCCAATCTCTGCTTTGCTTGTCCTCACAATTACCACCACGTTCGGAGCCCCGTGAACGTCCTTGCAAAACTTAATAGGAGGAACAGATGTAGGCGCAGACGTCTTGACGGGGTTATTGAGAATGGTGGCTGTAGATAATAGGACTGGCGCGCTGGTGGCGGTCGCTGGCGAGGGTTTCGCGCTCGATTTCGCGAGTTGCATTTCTTTGTCTTTTCCCTCCTTTTCTTTATCCTTCTCCTTGTCCTCCTCCTTCTTATCACCCGTCACCTCTGAAATCTTGCTCTCGACTGGCTTTGGCTTGGGAGTCGGTGTCGACGTCGGCTTCGGCTTAGGTTTATCAGGTGTCGGATTCGGTTTGGGGGTCTCAGAAGCCTTCTGCGGTTTGTTCTTATTCCGTGGGTTGTCTGGCGGAAGATAAGGTCTCCCATCACCAAGAGGCTTCTCAAACGGCTGCTCAATCTGCTGCCCTGGCACATCATGATTGATAATAGGCAGGCTGGGTGTCGCAAACTGTTGGGGGAGACCAAACGACCACAAGAAGCTTAGCAGCGAGAGCGTGAGCACCATCATGGCGACACGAGACGGCGTGAAGACGGGCATGGTGACAATAGGAAAGAAGGGCGGCAGCTGGCGCAGCTACATCAAGGGCAGTTCAATGACGCATCGCGAGGATGGTTGCGCGAGGGCGAGGGTTGAGGTGTGAGATGCGTAAAGGGTGAGATCTGAACGCCGCTCCCGTCTTGGCTAGTTCTGGGCCATGGTAGTGGCGGGGCAAACATGGGCGATGCACGCGCACGTCGGAAACAAAGTGGTGGCATTGTGTTTAGAGACAAACAGTTTAAGAGAGTAGAGTAGGTGGAATGGGAGAAAAGAATCTGACTGTTGGAGAGTATTGTTGGACAAATCTCCATTTCAATTGTTACTTTTACTGTCACATGGGCACGCTAACGCGCATCTTGGCAAGTCTTTCATATAGAGATATACGGTATATGGGTCCTAAACAAGCATTTCTCGGCAAAGGCCCAAAAACTCGGATTCACACGTACGCGGCACATTACCGACCCTTCAAATCACCCTCCCACCGCATACCCTCCCTCATCCATAATTTCATAACCCAACAACTAACCAACAAATCCCGATTGGGCGCACTCACTGCCCCAAGCAACTCAAGCCCCCTGTTTCCAACTCCTTGCTCTTCAACCGCGATCCTCCGTCCACTCTCGTCTTCCCACATGCCTCGTTTTACAATGAACAGTAACCGCTTATCCCACTCCTCGTCCGCATGATACCCATACTTATTTATCCTCGCTTCATTCTCGGGATTCAAACTATCTCGTCTTGGGTTTTTGGTCAATCGCCATATCTTTGTCCACTTGCCTCTAAAAATACCCGACCCCGTCTCCAATTTTATACTCCCAGCTAATGTGCTCGACCGACGGCCCTTCATTTCGTACTTTGTAATGGTGTACATTGTTCCATCTTCATCGTACTTTAGTCTCAGGCTAGGCGGCGCCAGAGAAGAAGATGGTTGGCAGCCCGACCGCGTTTCTGAAGGTAGAAGGCGCCGTATGGATAGCTTCCGCGGCTTGCCACTATGGGTGAACTCCTGCATCAACTGGTATCTAGGAGAGTTGCTCGTCTTCGTGGCGTAAATGAGTGGTGCATTAATCCGGAAAGTAGAAGCTAGTTCGTCAGTGGGTGCATATCCCGGTGGGGGTTCAGGCGGATAGAGGAACGTATGAGGCAAAGTATTACTATCCCTATGATTTGTAGGGGGCTTCGGCCGCACGAATGTAGATTCATCATCGCCTATAAGATGAGCGTAGTAGTCGTTCGAAAGCCTACGCTCGCTCTCCGTAGCGGTAGGTGAGTACGGCGGTGCGTCCTGCATACAAAGGTCAAGAGCTGGCGACAAGCCGCAGGGGGTTAAAATATCTAGCGCATTCGTTTTATCCCTAGTACGCACCATTACACGCCTTATATCCACAGCTCAATTTCAGTCCTCGAAATTTACACACCAGCCTCGGACCTGAGGAAGCAGTGGGTGCAGCTCAAAACACGCCCTCCAGGTACTCAGCTGCCCTACTGTTATGAACCGTGGTTCCGGTGAGTCAGATTGATGCAAGTGATTTTGATAGAAGCTTGATGCAAAACTGTAGCGAAACAAGGCGTTTAGCCGGTAATCAAGGCGGTGTTTGGTGGTTGTGGGGTTCGTCGCCCCGCGCCGAGGGTGGTATGATAACTGCTCGTTGTAGCACGAACATGATTGAAAATAATTCATGATTTCTTTTTACCTACAGCTGAGGAGTTGTTTCAAAATTGACCCAAGGACTAATTTCTCCCTCCGATACTCAAACGTTTGCGTTGGAACTACGTTTCGACGTAACCGTATTTCGAACAATATTTATTCACACAGTATTTCATACACATATTTGTTTTTCATTTCAAGTGTAGGCCTACTTCATTTACATCACTTCAATATATATTTGTATAAGGATGAGAGCTCTCAGATGTAACCCATCACTCAACCAAACCCTCCACATGCTTAAAGGTCGCTATGCTTTTGAATACGCTTCTCCCCACCACACCGGTTGTCTATGTAAAGCTCTTAATATCCCACTCTCCAAGTATAAAAGAACCATGTTGAAAAGGTTATATCGGAATGCAGGTCACATTTTCAGTAAGTCTTAAAAGATTTAGTTCGAGGTTGTACGTGTAAATAGGTCTAAGGGGCCGGCAGCTTAGAGAATACTTGAGAGATTGGAGAACTAAGAAGGTGATGTGATACCACTTGAATTTACTAAGAAAATCTTGATGAAAACCAAGTAGCTGGTCGGTCGATATGGTCTACAGGTGTCTCGGTGCCGAATAATTTCCGCTCCGATCTCGCTACTATTTCCCCGAGTTACTTCCCACCATTTCCCCTTCACCATCCTGTATTGTACTATCCCTGACATCAACAGGTGTGTTCCTGTTCTAAATAGGAATGTTGAGTTCATCTTCTACGTGATATTCACGTTATCACGGCACATAGCTTAGGTATTAGTCCCACAGTATGAGTCCTAGATTCAACCTTCGCAGCAAGTTCCTGCAATTAAGAAGATAGTTACACAGTTGTTGAGGCGATAATTTTAATCAGGTTAGTCATACAAGTTTAACTTCTCTCGGGATGTTGCCTTCATGGGGACTTTGAGCCCTGTTCTCATTTGCCGTACCTTCATCATAATGACGCACTCGATTAAATACCATCAAACCTATCCAAATTCTCTAGTCTGCTCATTTCGTACCACTAGTCGTCTATTGAATCCTGTATCGAACTTGATTATTGATTACGGTGCATGTTCATTGTCCCACAACATTTGTGACGTGTTGGGTCATGTCTGCGGTTTTCAAATCATACATAAGACCCCGGTGTTGGACTCAGATTGACACCATCCTCAAACGTATTTCGAATATCTAGCAATCGATAATGGCGCCAGCTGAACCTGAAGCCAAACCATTCCAGCAAATTGGTGAAGCTCCCCTATTCCCCGAAGAACGGAAAGGATGGAATGGATATGTCGAATGGGAGAATTATCCTGAGAAGAAGGAAGAGGCAGCAAAAATTCTTGCCAAGTACGATTTTCCGGTTGTAAGTGTTCTGTTATTCTCTTAATTACCTACCTGAAGCTCACAACCGCAGCCACCAGAGTTTCAATTCAAACCTTTGCCTGGCACAAATCCAGTGCTTGAGGGGGTACGGTGGAAGTACTACCACTATGCAATGGGGCCAACACTGCAAAATCTCCCCGATATCTCCTGGAAGTATGTATTGAAAGAGAAAAGCGAAGATATGATTCACGTTCTGCAATTTCCTTACAACGGCGAGCCACCTCGGCAGAGGTTAGTTGAGGTGTGTATCACTTGTCGTCTCCACGATTCCACTAATTCCCCTAGACCGAGATCACACTCAATCAAGACCATTTTGTTCGTAACCATGGTGGTATTCCAGAAATTGACCCAGAGGAGTTCTTTTTCGAAATTGGAGGGCTTGTGAACAACCCACAGAAGATTTCTCTGAGGGATCTGCAAGATAAGACTAAATTTCCCCGCATGTCCACTACCGTCACATTGCAATGCTCAGGTACTCGAAGAATCGAACAAATTCACGAATATCCTGGAGATGGAGATGAACTCATCAATGCTCCCTGGGGTGAAGGTGCAATTGGAACTGCGAAATGGACTGGCGTGAGCTTGAAGAAAGTTATTAAATACTGTGGAGGGCTGAAAGAAGGAGGTCGGCATCTGGAATTCTTTGGGGCCGACACATATTTCAAGAAGGGTCAAGTGTACAACTACGTTGTATCCGTTCCGACCCGCAAGATGAAAATCAATGAGGTCATGCTAGCCTGGGAAATGAACGACAAGCCATTGCCTAAAATTCATGGAGCCCCGCTTCGTGTCGTGGTCTTCGGCTACATCGGAGCCAGAAGCTGCAAGTGGCTATACAAGATCAACGTCATCCCAGACCCTAGCATGGCCCCTGTGCAGATGAAGGAATATCTGTACTACTCGCCGCAGGTGGGAAAGCACAACGCCACCTACTCGAACGGCTTCAGCATCCAGACAATGCCGGTTTCTAGTGCAATCATGACCCCAAGCAACCATGAGCAGATCATCCATGATGGCAAAATCAAGCTGACAGGGTGGGCCTACAGCGGAAGCGGGTGGCCCGAGCGGGTTGAAGTCAGTGGTGACGGAGGAAGCATCTGGTATGAAGTTCCTTATGACAAGATGAGCAGAAAGTATTTCCATGCTTGGCGCGTCTGGGAGTATGAGATGCCGGTTGATGCAGAAGGGTGGTTAGAATTCTGCGTAAGGACTTGGGACAATGCTCTGAATGTAAGTCACCTTGAGGGTTCGAAGAATCGACTGAGGTGCATGCTAATATTGTTTTAGACTCAACCCACATATGTGCGGAGTGCATGGTATGCTTGTCTTTGCCACGTACTCTATCGATTGCGCTAACTCTCAATAGGAACTGGGATCTACACGTCACTTCATCATGCCAGTCAGTAGCCCCTGCACAAATACATGGGCTCCCTATAGAACGGCACAGCGGTTAACATAACGATAGTCGCATTAAAATCTATAGCATTAATCGAACAAGGCCAGTGACGGCAAAACGCCTAAATCTTCTAGAAGAAAAAGGTATGTCGTTATTTCCGCTTACACGGCCTCTCGAGATGGAGTTGGAGAGCAAAGAGGATTATCTTGCGGAGATGCAGCGAAGGCAAGGCCGCGATCCTATCGAGTGAAGTCTTCCATTCCTTTGGGCCGAAGGAAGCTGTTTTCAAACCACGCTCTCGTGGCTTTCCTGTAAGTAAGTGCTCGTAGAATGCATCTCTTCTTGTTCCAGAATATTCTTCTGCTTCTGCATTGCGTGCTCACCAGTTACCGAGTCCCGGCCAGAATGCCGTCTCCACTTTACCCGACACCTTCTACCAGAAACTACTTGACAACCCAATGGAAACCACCTACACCTTCTATCAATTCCTTCTAGAATAAGGTACCACCGAGTACCCCGCAAAAGCTCGTGTTGTATTCGGCTAAAGCCTATCTGCGACAACGGATGGCGCATGCCGTATTCATGCATCGACTTTACCCCAGATTTGCGCCCTCGGCTATTACCGAGACCACTCTTCCGCTTCACTGCACCAACATGGATGAAGGATCAACCATGGTTGACTGCAGAATGATCTTGATTCAGGGTGCGGCTCTTTGTTCGTCGATATGCGGCTGTGCTGCAGCTGAAATCGCCGGCGATGGCGGCTCTAATATTCTGCCAGTTTGCCTCCATAGTTGTGAGATTGCTGCACCATCTTCTCTTCCTTCTCTTCATCTACTGTAATTGAACACTCATTTCTCTTCCTCCGTATGATTTATTGAGATTTTGTGCTACTCTATTCTCACTCGCGGTCCTATTCTTTTCCAACCTCACTACAATGGCGACTTGGCGTTTCAACTCCAGGCACTCCTCTTGTGTTACTGGACAGCCTGGAACGAACTACACATCTCACCATCGTCGATGCGGCCAGGTCGATTCACAGAACACGGGATACTCAGCACAAAAACGACCAAGTTTGGCACAAAAGTCTTCAAGGTATGTGAGCCAACTTAGCAATGAATCAAGCATAGAAATCCTAATAGTTTTGCAGCTCCTGGCCAGGAACCAAATCACACCAAAGTAGCGACTTGTCTTTGAATTCCAACGTCTGGCCTTCTCAGTCGGCCCTATTATTTATATATGATAACGAAGCAACCCAATCGTCAAGCGGCTCACGGGGCTCGTTAACATCAAGCCCTCAAATACAAACTCTCCTGCGACCACCACGATGCCGACTGCCAATGTCAATGCGCTTCACTACTCTCATTTTCTATATGACACTAGTGTTACTTTTTCTAACCTCGTCGGTCGCTGGGGCCCCCGCCCTCCCACATTCTTCACGCTCACATCGCCATCACAATCGGCAAGCCATCCCCGATAAAACAGGCAACACAGGCAATGTCCCAGGTCTGATTGCAAGCTCTCAACCATGCCAGCCTGCTCTACCTTCCGCCAACCCATGCAACGCCGCTCCTCGGCCAAGTCTCACTTACACTCCTCCCCCACCCCCCAAACCCACAAACTTCGTCCCCGGAAACTCCGGAAATGCCAATCCACCTGGTGAATTGGGTCTCAATCCCAACAGACCTTCCGAACCCCTGACTCTTACGAGTCCCATGTTCCCTCTCTCCGCTGGGGCAATTGCCGGTATCGCAGGCGGTAGCGCCGTCCTCATCGCCATACTCATCGGCATCAGTATCTGGGCTTACCGCCGCCGAAGGATCGACGTATCCGAGATCCCCATCAGGCGATCAAAACTCGTCTCAAGACTTGGCTTCCGGGTCTTTGGAGATAAACCGGCGTCACGCAGTGCATCGCGACAGAGCAATCGTGACAGTCAAGATAGTAAGGGGAGTGCATGGCTAGACAAGGGGACTATTGGGAAGCCGAAGCCGGCGTGGTTAGAGAATGGACTGTTGAGTGTGCCCAAGCCTGGGTTCTTGAGGACTGAGAGTACTAGTGAGGCAGAGAGGGCGCCCTGGGTCGACAAGTATACAATCGGGAAGCCACGGCCCGGGAGGCCGAGGAGTGCGGAGCCGCTGGGTCGGTTGAGTGGCATGGGGATGGGGATGGGATATTTGAAGTAAAAGCGAGACTGGTTTCTCGTTCAGCGTGTTGTACCTATTACATGATACCCCTCTAATTGTTATGTTATTTTAGTAAATATTTTAATTAGGATTTCAAATAAATCCTTTCTTCTATTCTTCATATCCCCTTCCAAGCGAATCAAGGGCTGGAGGACGAGTGAGTTGGATATTTGTTCGTGGTTCTAAATCACGTGCCTCAAATGTCATTGGTGGCAGCGTCCAGGCAACAACACACATTAAACCCGCGACACTAACCGTCACGACTGAAACCAGATCTCAATTTCCCACAAACTCTGCGCCCACAATGCCGTTTATCTCCCGCAGCGACTTTCTGGCAAAGTAGGTTAAATCAGTCCTTCCACATACCCTTCTAACCTCACAATTCACAGCTACGAATTTCCTACAGAACCAGAAATCGACTTTGATATTAATGGACAGACGCCAGAATGGGCATCTGGGCACCCCAAACAATGGAGCCAGGGACATGACGCAATTGATCTACCATTAGCATCAAAGAATAACTCGAAGCGATGTTACAAGCAAATAACAAGTGCTGTTAGTTACGATTCGAAGTTGCTTGCTGTTAGCTCGGACAATGGCCGCATCCAGATCTATGATGTCGGTAGTAAAGAGCTACGGCAGGAACTCGATGGCTTGGGCGATATGGCATTTGTCCCTGCACTGCAGTCGTCTGAAGGGAGTGCAGACAATGTGATGGAAGCTGCCGAACATCCAAAGTACACCCTCGTAAGTAGTGTTGTTGGCATGGGTGTCCAGAGTGTAATGTTTTCTCCTTCAAGGTTGATACTATGGGAGCTTGACAAGAATGGGCGTCTCTTAGTTGAAGAAGAGCCGATTGATACAGCTGCGTTCGCGACCAAAGCTATCGAGAGTATCGCAGATCAGCTCAATGAACAGCATGAGTGGTCAAGGGAATTTTTGGCCCAATCGAGATTGCATGCTGATTTCAAGCGGGCTTTGAAAAGTGCGGCCGCAAATCACCGCCGGCGATACAACAACATCATCCAAAACGCAAGACTTCCAAACTACGGATCGACTCCCTTTAGCAGTGATGGGAAGTTGATGCTGTATATACAACCTAAAGGAGATGATAATCAGTTTCCCCGGGTTTTCGTTTACGACATCTACAGCGCAAATGTTGTATTATCGTTTGATGGTCACACTGATGTTAGTCTCATTCTTTTTATTTTCGTGGCTCGGCTAACGATTCACCGTTAGACGTGTCTCTATGCCTCCTTCAGCCCTAACAATCAGAATATCGCTACCACTTCTTTGGATGGAACGATGCGCATGCATTCAGCAGACACTGGCGAACTACTTTGGGTGGCTAAAAAATGTGGAGGTCAGTCATGGGCTTGTGCATTTACGCCGGATGGAAAACACGTAATCTGGAGCTGTGAAGGAGGACTAACTGTTCAAGTCCACAGCGTCTCAGATGGACGAATAGTTTCGACATTCAAAAAGAGGCTCAACCAGCAGTGTATGAGTATGACCTGGCATCCAGACGGACAGCACCTAGCGCTATGTGCTGGTTGTGAGGTCTACGTTTGGCGCCCGTTCGACGGCATAAATGGAACAATCATACAGCACTTCAAGCTTCCGGAAGACGAGTGGTATGGCTTCGACAAGATCAAGGTCGTGCAGTGGATTGAGCACGGCCGGAAACTTGTCCTTCTCGCTTACGAGGGGACGACTCTTGTATGGGACGTGCAAACTAACTCGAAAGAGCTGTTCAAGCGTAATCACGGTACCCAAGTTACCTTTATGAGTCCTGGCTTCTATTACATTGCCGATGAGGGTCAGAATACTGGAGACATGTATCTGAGCGTGAATGGAGATGGAAAGGTGAGGTATTGGAGAACTTCTGTTCCGGCCGAGTCTTGGTGGGATAAGAAGGGGGTTACGGTGCCAAAGAGGGAGTACCCAGAGACCGGAAAGTATGTTAATATTACAAAGCTGGTGAAGCCTAAAGAGGAGCGAGGTGTTTCATAAGGCCAGTACCGGTGGAGATGAAAAGTTTCCTCGAGACGATTGGGTTGGAATTAGGAGCTGGACTCTGAGACTGCAAAATAGATAGAATCTAAAGGGATTCGCACAGATGGGTTACAAAACTGAGATTGAAACAAATCGAAGCTTGCCTACAGGCTTAAATTAGGCACGAAGCCAAATATCTGTTCAGGAGAAAGATAATTAACAATATTGTAACAACTAGTCTTTGTCCAAGTTACAACGTATAGATTGTACCAAATTTTATTCATTCAATTGGCCTAGACTTTACTCTTGGTCACGAGATCTTCCCTATAGTATCACGCCAATGGAGAAAGAAACACGGATCTTGCTCTATGGAATCCAGCCAACTTTTCTCAAGTTACAATGTATCAAAAATGTGGGCCGTTCCTGTTTAAGAAAGTTGTACAACCTTGTCCATAGTTCAATGTAATGGCCTATTTTTCTACCGAGCCCCTTTGATTAGAAATAGAAATTGAACAACACTGCTGAGTCGCAGCCACAATTCGGAATCAATTCCTATCTCTTTGCACATGTAATTTCCTAACAACGGTATGTATGATGCAACATTTGTCTGCAGGTTTTTGTATTAGAGTTGGAAATATATTTCTGGACGGTATATACTGCCAATGCGATGAAATAGAACTCGGGGGATTAATTACAGTCTGTTAAATAGAGAACAGTCAACTGAAAAGGCTGCTAGTAGTCCTTGTGGAAGCCACCATCTAGTGACCCCTCGAATATCCAAGGGGGAAGCTAAAACCACTGATTTCGAGGATTGCGCCCGTTCACTTGACATCTGAGACTATGATTAAACTGAAGAAATATCAGTAAACCGAAGATCCTGACGTTTCTTCCACATATTTCTAGAAGACTCAATCATAATACATTCCTCATTTACCCCCCTTTCTGGCCTTAAAAAATAGGAGAAATATCCAACATAGCCATGAATAATATAGCTCGACTCATTTGGACCAACGATCGCCTAATACAATCCTCATGGACCAGTCCACTTTTGCCTATTTCCAGTCTAATCACCCATCTACTTTCTCATTTTCAACCATACATTACATTAGTACTGTTACCCATGCTGCTTATCTAATTCTTTGAATCGCGACACTCTCTACAGGATATTGCAGCGGCAAGAAGGACATGAGAAGTTTTATTTCTCAAGTATTGTAAAGGGCACACGTGGTATTCTGTGACATCTTGCTATGAGGGTGCTGTGCTGTGGGCGGACGAGTTCAATATTCCTGCTAAGACGCAGCACACTCGACTCCCTATGATCACAAACGTGCTGGTACTGGGAATAAACATCACATTGCTACCTCGCTCCAGTCTACAATATCATACCAATCAAATAACCACAAAAAGCAACAAACATACTTTACAGTTCTCGATTTCTACAGCAATATTCATCTACATAGTAGTACACCAACTTAGCCTCCCTCTACCCCTAAGATCTCTACTCATCACTATCATACTCTTCCTCGTCATCTCCAAGCAGAGCAGGATACTGCCTACTCCTCAAATCCTGTTCAAGCCCACCCTCACTCTCTGGATCTACATACCCTTTCCCCCCGAATAAACTCAGCATTACTGGCAGCAATACAAGCGCATGGGAGGATGCCCAAAAGACCAATGCAGCCCAGACACGGAAGTAGTATATCTCGAAAATCTGTAAATGGGTCAGCATGATAAGACACAGAGATATGGGAAGGGGTAATAATTGCATACTTTGCTTCGTGTAAACGCCAACACACCCACCCCAAGAATCTTTGTAATTGTAATCCCACTAATGACCGAACCCGCTACATTTACCATAGCAGTCCAAGCCCGCGCATCGCGGCCTCTGAAACTGTGCCGTGGCGCCCGCTCCATCGTGGCGCGGCTTGGGAAAGTGAACGCGCGGGCAATATGTGCCGTAAACTCGACGCTGATACCGACACAGATGATTAGGTTAACAAGGGAAACAGCATTGAGAGAGACACCTAGGACGGCCATGGAACCGATAATGGCGGAGATGGTCATGCCGACTACGAGTGTAACAACAAGGGCAGTTTTTAAAGAGCCAAGCAAGATAGTTGTGATGAGTGCTGTGGCTGCAAGAGCAGATCCAATAAGGGCACCAGTCAACCGCACGATTGTAACATATTGGTCGAAGAAGATGTAAAACTTTGAATATGGGAAGACCTCTGTTCCAGCGTCTTTCTGGATTTCATTGGCAATGCGTCGCGCTGCCGTGTATGCTGATATGAAGTCCTTTTGCGATCGGAGCGGAGTATGAGATGTCCGGAAGTGGGACGCTGGAATCGTAAGATGTTCAGAATCGATAACGAGCGCGTTAGAGTACGCGGCCGCTCCGCCAAGTGGGCACTCCTCAGCTGTAGGGGCGGTTATCCAGCGTTCCAAATATTCGATGAATTCCTCGCCTTCAGGCATACCGCTGAGCGACATGTTCCACGGCGGTTGTCGATTCTGAAAACAAGGTTTTCCATTATTCACACAACATCGAGAGTTCTCAGGGTTAAGCCAAAAGAAGAAATCATCCACCCAGTTGGCTGCAGAAGAAGCCAAGTAAGACACCTCGGGGCGCTTCCGTTCGGCCTCGATAATGTTGGCAAGACTCGTCTGCTTGCATGTGGAAAAGCGACCACACAGCTCTTTCTGAGCTGATCGTTCGGTTACATTTAATTCTTTGGTAACGAAATATACTGGAGGACCAGCATCGAAATAATCATAGAGATCGTTGAAGTAAGGAATGAGGTAAGAGTCGGTCGGAATTGCGATTCGTTGATCGAGACCTAGCTCGACTGCAGGGAACAAAGCAAGGCTGGCTGAGAAAATGCCAAAAAAGACAGCTATAATAGTAACTTTGGCTTTCTTCCCAAGAATGGCCGGTGCATATGTCTTGCGGATAAATCGTTGCAGCCCGCCCTCTTCTCCAGCGCCGTAGCTCATGCCGCCATTGAGATAGCTACTATCTGCACGGGATACCTTTACAAATGGGAAAAGATCTGCGCGGTTTGATTCAACCCGATGCTGATTGAGCGCAAGCACAGCGATGAACATGGTCACTTGCAGTATTGCATTGATAAAGACCGCGCCTGCCGCATAAGCGGCAAAGTTTCGGACGGCGGGCATTCCAACTGCGCAACCCAAAGCGAACGCTGTAGTCTCAGTAGTGGCGGAGAGAAGAATAGACGGCCCCATACGACCGAGAGCTCGAGCAACACGTTCGGGGATCGTGCCTTCAGGATGGCTGATATTGATGCGCTCAAATTCGTGGACGATAAGGAAAATGTTGTCCACACCAACAGCTAACACTAGGAATGGGATTACTTCCGCAATGATGAGTGTAACTTTGATGCCTGCTGCCGAAAAGAGCCCGACCGAAGCTGACACAGACATGAGGACAATGAGAATACCGACAATGCCTAGCATGAACTTGGACTGGACCAGAGCGTTTGCCGGGTTTCGGAGTAGAGATCGGACGGTGAGGGTTGTGGAACCCAACGCTAAGGAGGCATACAGGAACATGATGATGTAGCTCACCACCACAATCTTTGCATCCGTGTTCGTGGTCTTGTTGAGTTCCTGTTCTAAACTCACTTCAGTGTTGAAGCTTAATCTCAAACCACGAAGCTGAGCCTCTCCTTGAACAATAAGCATGAGATCTTTCATACTATCTTCCCAGTCCATAGCGCGCTGGAATTCGGGCGTACCCTCGGGATGGTTACTGACAACCCAAGTGATGATCAGGGCTTGAGCATCAAGGACGCTCTGGTTCACACCACCAAATAGTAGATGAGAATCGAGGGGTTGTTGGAAAGTGGGTAAGCACATTGTTGGGTTGTCTACGCAATCCGCGAGGTCGGTTTCCCAGCTACGGGGCAAAACGTTGGAGAAGTCGCCCTGGAAGTAACCGGAGATAGACTGGACCACGCATGCACCTCCAACAGGCTTGAAGCAGACATCATCCAGAGTCACGCCTCCTTCGAGAGATGTGAGGCGCTGGACACGACGCTCAACGTCAAACCACCAACGAAGAGTTTCGTAGCTGAGCACTGGGCCTGGTTCCTTGCCAGTATCGTTGACCAAGAAGGCTTGCTCAGCGCGGAAGAAAGGCCCGAATTTCTCATCAAAGAAGTTTTTCTCTTGAGCAGCGGCGGAATCTGGAGAGACCCACAGACGAACTGGGTCAGTCTCGACCTCAAATCTCAGCCATCCCAAACTCATCAACCCGACGACTAAGATGCTGATCAAGATAGTAATGGTAGGGAACCTAGCACAGACATATCCTAGCCTACTAAACATGCGATCGCACCAGGTGTTGATGAAGTAGTGCTTCGTTGGTCGGTCAAGCATGCCGACATTGTGTACGATGTCGCCTTCGTCTTCGTCATCGCTTGGCTCAAGATCCTGCAGGAGGCGGAGTCGCTCATTCTTGTGCTTCGAATGTCGCTGGTAGGCGACATGGCCAGCAACAGCGGTGCACAATAAGCCAAGGAAGACCGAATAGACAATGATAACTGCGAACGAGAGACAGGGGAGAAGCCCGACATGGCACTGCTTTGCCTCGGAGACTTCAGGTAACTCCGCACATGAGCCAGCACAATCCAAACAGGCGCATCGATATTGTTCGTTGGTACTGTTACATGGATACGCAGTCTTGTTCATCGGAACCAAGCCAGGAAGCGAGGTCTTATTGGGTCGGGGGAAGTCCATTTGAAACGGACTTCCAAGAAATTTCTTCTCTCCGAGAAAATGCAAAAACTGAGTGTAGTTTTTTGCGCCTCCGCCGATGAAATCCATCGCCTTGCCGTTGGTGGCTCCAAATTTGACATCCTTGCAGCTATTGTAAAAGTCGGACCCATATTCGTTCGATACGAGGTGATCCAGTTGGGTAACGAGGTACTTGTTGCCTTTGGGTTCGGTTTTGGTAACGTTGATGAAGAGAGATTGGTCGGGCGAGCAGGTAAAGGTACAAAACATGTTGTAGAAGTTCTCCTTGCAGGCCGGGCAAGAGTTAATGAAACCGGTGGCGCGGTCAAGATTTTTCTTGAGGGCGTCGACCTGCTCCCCATTGCAGCAGACATCCGTGTCCGACCACTGTTCGCCACAGATTTCGACCAGCTGATTTTTGACCTTTTCTTCGGGCTTCTCTGCAAGGCCATTGTCTGGGCAAGGCAGATCAGAGCCAAAGAAGCCCTGTTTGCCACAGTGCCCTCGGATGGCACACCTGCCCTTTTCATGCTTGTCCGTCAAGTCAGGGCCCGCAAGAGCAGACCCCACGAGGATTGTAAAGAGCCCCGCGGTGATGGTACCCCATCCTCCGCGGGCACATCGCTTTGCCATCTCGCTGGTTCGCGCCCGCTGGGGCGATGGGGGGATCGGTCGACGTGGGCCCTGGGCACACAAATGTATGGGGATGGCGATGGGAGACGGCGGAGATGTTGCAACGCGGCCGGCAGCCGGGAGAAGTCGTGGAGGATATATCTGGTAGCAGAAGAATGAGGCTGGGGCGCCGAAGGAAAGCCGAGGTGTGGAGTGGATCTGCGTGGAGCTTGTTGTGTTGATTGGGGGTGGTGGCGGGAGCTTGCGCCAGAGGCACGAGGGAACGACGATGGAATCAGACTCGGTGAGAATAACACACAACAGAAAAGAAATGGAGAGGCGCTGCGGTGTGGTGGAGTGTGCCCAGGCAGACGCGGCGTGGTGGTGTTTGCTGTGTCGTCACAGTGAGCACGGAAGAACTCCAAGGTGAGACGGGAGGACAGGCCGGGCCTGCCAGGTACGAGCGATCGCCGACGTCACGCAGCGTGCTAGCAGGTCTTGGCACAATTGCTCACGTGTGCATCGCCAACCATCACCCAAATATTTCTCACGGCGCCTGCGTTCTTGGACGCTGTATTTGGTGTTCAACAGACGAATTTGTATTTCATCGTAAAAATTTAGTCTATCGCCAAATTCCATCCAGAGCGTCTTCGCTCCTTGTAAAGCCGTGGTATCATGCATTTTTTTTCCCATCCTCCAGGTGCTCACAACCCATCTCTGTTGCCTAGGTCCCATCCAACAGGTATGCCATTCTGTCCCGATGGCCCTGCTCGAATCTAGTCACACCCGCATCTACTTTCTCAGGTACTTCACAAGCTCTACAAGCTGTGATCGTGTCTCAGCTTCCAACTGCTCCTCAGGTGGTCCGAGCACTTTCTCAAACACAGACATCAAGGTAGGCGTGAGCTGCTGTGCTGTTGGCTCATTTGCTTGATCTGAACATTCATTAGCATGCGGATCGTATAGTGGAAGAATGTGACTCACAAAGCTTGACGATCATGCTGTAGATTGGCTTGTTCTCCTCGTAATCCTCCCTCAATGGAAGAAGCTGCACCAAGCGGGGGAGTACTTCGGAGATGGGGATCTTGCTGGGATACTTTGATATCAACCTACTCACGCACCCTGCTGTGTTATCGAGTAACCTCGCCTGATCCTGTGCTTCGAGGAGCGGTTCAAGCTTGGTGAAAATCGTGGGGAGTGCCTTTAGGATCTCGCCTTCGTTTGTTGTATTTTCACAGAGCAGGCCAATCCCGTATACAGCATTAGACTTCGTTTCCGGATCTTCGTCCGACAGACGGTGAAGGAGGAGCTTCAAAAGAGTGGTTGTGTGGGGCGAGCATGCTCCACCCATGTTGCCAACGCACTCTGCAATCGTGCCAACTGCCGCGCTTCGTTCCGTTGACTCCTGGCTGCTCGCATACTTCATGATAGGCTTCTCAAACATCTTCCAGAGAGGTTCAAAGGTAGGCCCAAGAGCGACGGAAAGGCAAGTGAGCACTTCCATTGCAGTCTCAATCACCAGCCAATCATACTCGGCTGATTCATCGAGTACATCCTCTTCATCAAGCTCATCACCCAAATCCTGCTGGCAGGGGTGTCGCTTGGTGATGACTGACAATAGCTGCTGCGCCAAGTCTTCGACAACATTACCACTCTCTGTGAGCAAGAGGGCCGGACCGCAAAGCTTCAACGTTGCTGCAAGATCACGATTGATATCGGTAACAGTGCCACTGTAATATGCTGGTCAGTGAAGGTCTCGAAGATCACCATGAGAAGCTATCAGTAATGAAAAGAACTCAGAAACAGAATCGCGTTCGCCTCATATCGCACAGTAGTGCGTCAGAGTGAGCTGGGTGTAACGAATAGTTGATCATCCTTGTAATTGTGCAATTTGTGGATTTGCAAGAGGGACAAGAAAATAAGGAACATACCGATCCATTTCATCTTGCCAAATAGACATGGTAGCCATCATGACGAGATTGCCGAGCTTCTTTAGCTCGTTTGCTGGTTCCACCTGTAGGGGAAGACCTGGTTGCCACTTGGCCATCCCATCACCTTCAGCCATGCCCCATAAGCAGGCATAAGTGCGCCAAAGCGTGCCGAGGGAGGCTTTACGAATACCTTCGTACGGGTGCTCAACTAGCTCAAGAAGTTTCGTAACAGTCGTCTCCAGATAGGGGAGGTATTCGCGGCGGGTATGCGTGATGATGTCGCCATAGACTTCAGCAGCAATCTCCTTCTCCATGGCCACAGCAGTGACAGCGCCCATATCATCCCAATCCTCCTCGTCCATGGCAGCTTCATTGAGATCGCTGTCGTCATCATTTGTCGCTGCGGAAACTTTGATTTTGCGACCTTGCACAACAACCTCGGTGCCAACTAGATCACTGGCTTCTTCTCCAAGTTGAACCTCCAAGTCAGTCTCATCCTGATCAAGACAGTCCTGGAGACCCTTTACAGCGCCAGGCAAGAATTTGGCGAACTTTTCCTCATAAATCTTCGCCATTGTGCTCCAGAGAATATAGCTTGTTTCGCGGAGTCGTGGGTGGTCCAGATGGAGGGCCTCCTCAGAGGCTTCCATAAGCGGAAGCACATACGGCTCAAAAGCTTCGGGGCCGACAGCAGAAGCTATCTTCCCCATGGAGTCGCACACCACACCACGAAGATCCAGGTCATCTTGAGTCTCCTTGATTCTAACGTACTGCGAAAGACCGTTCATTGTCTGTTCGAAGAATGGCAGGAATGCCTTCTCTGAAGCTGACGCGATGGAACCAACTGCACCAATGGCCGCACCTTTGCACTTGAAGTCTTCGGAGTGGAAGAGTTTGCTGAAGCGAGGAACCAATTCGGACACATACCGAGCGGCATCCTCTGGATCCAGTCCCTCAATGAGGGCGTCGATGGCATGACAGCTACCTCGAATAATGCTGAGGTTGACTTCGTCATCCTCGCCTTTCAAGTTATTGACGGCAAGATCAAAGTTCTTGACCATGGCGGGTATTAGACGAGCATGCTCCTTGGCAACATCCTCTGCCAAATCGTCTGCCAACCGAGCAACACCGTTGAGAGCGGCTGCTCGAACTTTGGCTACAGGATCATCAAGCAAATGCAGTACCATTGGAATAATCTCGTGAAGCTGGGTGGCAATGAAATCAGGGGCACCCTCAACACACATGCCCAAGGCAAGGATACCAGCCTGGCGATAATCTGGATTTTCGGAGGAGAAATAGGCACCAAGAGCCTTGAGGAGCGGAATGACGACCTGGCTTGGTGGGAGGCTCGATGCAAGGATGTCGAGCAGTCCGAGGGCTGATCGTGCAGGTGTGACATCCTCATCCTCACTCGACATATCACCGAGTTCAGTAACAATTTGGAGTGCTTTTAGAGTGAGCTCCTCTCCGATCCTGAGGCTTTGTATTTTCAGCTTCCGGTATCGAAGGCACTGCATCAAAAAGGCCAGCGCCTGTGACCGGAATTCTTCGCCAACAGTTGTTGTAGCACTCAACTCGATCATGAATTTGACGAGATCACCGAAGTGCTTCGCCAAGAGCGAGGTGTCACATCCAAGAAGTGTCTGGAACACTTCGAATGCCTGGAGGGCACTGTCCTCATCACCCGCTTCGACGGTACCCTTGAGTACAGCGACCATGCCCGGAATAGCGCTCTGGAAAAGTTCGACTTGTTTGGGATCGGCTTCAGAATCGAGGAGCATGGCCAAACGACTCAGAGCGATCATAGTGTTTACTCGAACCTCGGCACTCTCCGGGTCTTGCAAGGTGGAGCTGAAGAGTTTGTACAGGTCATTAACCTTGCCTGGGAAAGAATCACCGACCGTCTCGAGGGTAGTCTGGATGATGTACGTGCCAACCTCTCTGTGGCGTGTAGTTGAGCTTGTCGACGCTTGGAGGAGATAGCCTGGCAAGTCTGCCCATTCGCCATCCTCGAAGTCTTGTGTCGCAATGGCGGAAATTACACGGGCGGCGGAGTGCCTTGTAAGCTTGACATCCTCGTCGAGTGTGAATTTGAACAACTCGTTGCGAAGGGAAGACTTCTGATCGGCAGGGAGGTTGGCCCAGTGCTTGGCCACGAGTTTTCGGGCCTCAACAGCGGCGAGTTGGCGGAGCTCCGGCTTCGGGTGGCTGCACACAATATGAAGCAGGCCATTCAGCGATGCCGGTGATGTGTAGTAGCTCTTGTTTAGGGTAGAAGTAGCAGACTTGACACGCTCGGTGTCGGCTGGCAAAGGTCAGGTTGGGATGATGCTGTGGAGGTGGGTTTTGGGACTTACGCAGTAGCAGACTCTCAAGGAGCTGCACAAACTCGTGCTCGTCCATGGCGGCGCTTTTGAATGTGGCAGCAATGGAGGCAGCCTATACAAAAGCGAAAAGGAGAGTGCGCAAGGCAGTGGACTCCTTTCTGTTGTGGAGGAAAGGAGGGAGGGAGGGTCGTGTTTGGACGGGAAGCGGGGAATTTTTCTCTCGAGAAATGAAAAAAAGTTGCGGGCAGGGATGTGCTTCGGCAGATCTTCGGCGCGCGCATTTGCTTGGAGCCACCTCTCCTCCGCGCGCCGCTATACTGCCAGGCGTTGGATAGGTTGGCAGAACTGTGGAAATAGGAAGACCAGGGAAATAGCTCCCCGGCGAAGGGGTGAGTGGCTACGCTGGGAAGGGCAACACGCGGGTGGTCAAGTACGACGCCCCAAGCGGCCCTGTTCTCCCAGCACCATCCACGGTAGCTGTCGTCGAGGTAATCAGCCCAACCGTCTGTATGCGAATCTCTCACCCCGGGGTGGTGGCAGGTTGCACGTCGTTGGACGGTGCGACTTGGGCGCGCCGTGCGGAGTCCATTGGCAACGCCATCGTAGCTGCGGAGGCAATTGAGCGAGACACAGATGCGGACACGTGCTGTTAGACTGGAATAGGGCGGCAGCCGGCGTCGGCCGCAGCGGCAGGTGGTGCAATGATGGGGCGAAGAAGGCCAGCAGCGTGCGAGGAGTGAGTGTGCTGGAGATGGAGAGCGCAGAAGCGCTCCAGAGGAGCGAGTTTTGAGGGAAGGCCACGCTAGCGGCTGATTGGCCCAGTTCCGGCGCTATGGCTCTCTGTGGCCGTGCTCCAAGCTGCAAAAAACACAAGGCACGACCTGTAAACTCGCAAACCACCCACGGAAGCCATCGCCCTCCACACTCTCCACGGAAGCCGCCCTTGTCCTCTCCCTTCCCCATCTCCCTTACGACACCCGCGACGCTCTCCCCCTCCCTCCACCGCGCCGTGTCTCGTTCGTCCGTCCTCGACCGCTATCTGGCTCCTCCGTTGGCTCCTCTCCCACACGCACAACCGTCACCGCCTCCTCTCTCGTCGCCGTCTCCATGGCTTCGGTACGTGCAGCAACCGTCAACGGCTTCACACCGGCCGACGCCTCCAAACCACGGACTAACATCCCCCAGCAAGCGCCCACGCAGCCGCGCCCCTACTCCGGCAACTATCTCCCCAACGGCGGAGCTCCCTCTGGCCCTGTCCCCGGCGCCGTGCCTCTGCTCCCCAACCAAGGTCGCGTGATACACCAGGGCAGTGCGCGGGTCCTCTGTATTGCTGACGTGCGAGGTAAGACCGGGCGACGATGGAGTATTCGAGAATGCAGACCTAACCACCTCCAGGCAACCTCCAGTCACTCAACCAGCTCGCCGCAGATGCTCGCGCCAACTACATCATACACACGGGTGATTTCGGCTTCTACGATGATCGCTCACTCGACCGCATTGCCGAGAAGTATGTTCAATTGTCTAACAAGATGAAATAGGAGCTAACTTGCGCAGGACCCTAAAGCATGTGGCTCAGTACTCGCCTCTCCTATCTGATGCCGTCAAGCGCTCAATTGCCTCCGCCCCACCGCAGCCACCGATCAAAGAGCGCTTTGCTCGCGAACACCTCCCTCTCTCAGAGCTGCCTCTTTTCCTGAACAAGACGTACACTCTGAACGTGCCTGTATACACAGTATGGGGTGCTTGCGAGGACGTGCAAGTGCTAGAGAAACTGCGGTCCGGCGAGTACAAGATTGATAATCTCCATATCATAGACGAGGCTCACGCCCGGCTGCTTGATGTAGGCGGTGTTAAACTGCGGTTGCTTGGTCTTGGCGGTGCTGTGGTTATGCACAAGCTGTTCGACAACGGCGAGGGCAGGACTACCATCGCAGGTGGGCAGGGCACTATGTGGACTACCCTATTGCAGATGGGAGAGCTCGTAGACACGGCAAATCGCGTATACGATCCCACAGAAACCCGCATATTCGTCACCCATGCGTCACCGGCCCGTGAAGGTTTGCTGAACCAGCTATCAGTCACACTCAAAGCAGACTTCTCTATTTCAGCCGGCCTGCATTTCCGATACGGCAGTTCCTACAACGAGTTCAGCGTCAACCCAACCTTGGACCACTATAGGGGCAAGCTCGCCGCATCCAAAGCCTCGTTCAACGATGTGTGGGATACCGTCAAGTCAGAAGTTGAGCCCGCGGTCGCAGACAGCGAGTCTCAACAACGGTTACTAAACCTAGCAATCGAAATTGTCAACAAGATGCCCACAGTGGCCAATGGTGGAAATCCCTTCGGCGGCCCAGCCCCTGGACCTCAGAGTGGTGTCATTGACGAGAGCGCCTTCAAGAACATGTGGAACTTCAACCTCGCAGATGCCGCCTATGGATGGCTGGTACTGGACGTCGACAATGGTAGGATTGGTACTGAAATGAGAGCTCAGGGCTTCAACTTTGCCCACCGTGGTGGCAAGGTTGGTCCCCAGGGCCAAGGGGGGCAACCATTGCCGGCTGTCACCGGAGGCCCCTCTGCTCCTTCAAACTCTGCTGGCCAAGCACCCCCGCCCCAGGTTCGCCCCGGTATCCCTCCCACAGGCCCATCCCAGCAAGGTCGTCAAGCCGCTGCAACCCCACCAATATCGCAACAGCAGATGAAGCCCGCGTCTCAACCGGCACGGACCGGCCCATCGCCTGTTCCCGCAACGCCGAAGGATCCCATTAAGCCGGCTACTCCCCAGCCGAACACTGCAAGTGGAAATAACGCACCCGCGAACGCAGCTGCAGAAAAGGCCATCCCCAGTGAAGTGAAGCCGAATGGGACTGCTGCTCCGGAGAAGGGACCATCATCCCCGGCACCCAAGGAGCCGGCGGAGCGCAAGGAGAGCAAAGCTCTCTTCATCGTAAACGTCAAGGACGAAGAAGAAGCCAAGGGTCTGCTCGCCGATGAGGACAAGTCTAAATGCGAGAAAATAGAAAAAGTGAAACACTTTTTCGTTGCCCACTTCGCCACACCGTTAGATATGAGTGCTGCATTTGGCCGTATCTCTGCCGATGTCCGGAATTCTAAGAACCCGGAGAAGCCGAGCGTTAAGATTTACCGTGAACCCTCGAGCAACCCTCGGTACGGCGCTGGCAGCTGGCAGAGCAGCACCCGAGGTGGCATTCCAAGCGGTGGATACCGCAGTGGAGGTGCATCAGATAGCGAAGGCGGTCGTGGAGGACGTGGTCGAGGGACATACCGTGGAGGTGAGCGTGGCAGTCAACGCGGACGAGGTGGTGGTCGTGGAAGAGGATTTCGTGGTGGACAGGGCGAAGGTGCTCCGGCATCAACAGGAGGCGAGTCATAAACACTATGACTTTATTCCTATGCCCGCATCTACTTTGATACCCTTCCCACTACACTGACTCGATGCAGTGCAACAACCATATCTTGTGCGGTTGTTATCTGGGCCGCAGCCTCCGGCAGCTCAAACAAGCATTATTCCGACTAACTCTTTTTGACCCTCTCCTCTTGAACCATGAATGCAATACCTCGTCATAGCGGGCGCAGGTTGTGCTTCCTTTTCTTTTTTTATTCTTCTCCGCGAGTTGTACTCGATCAAGTATATGGAACGGACCGCAAGCGAGCGGTTGGCGAAGCAGCGGACTGACGGAACGCATCTTTCAGTGTGCTTTGACGCGTCATCACTTGTGGTATGGCGGCTTCTCCTTTTTCCTTATCTTATCCCTCTTTTCGGTCCCATTCTCGCCTACATACATAGGAGGTTTTCGGGACGGCTTCTCCCATTTAGACCTTATTGCAGTTGAGTGGGCGGTAGTGGTAGTACCCGTGGTAGTTCTTCTCCTTCTCTATCCTGGATGAGGGCTGGACCAATGATAGTGGATTGTCAGATTATAGTATGTATTGTAATGGAATTGGGGAAAAGTTATATCACTCCATTTGTGAACCTCGTTCAAACTATATTGATGCTTGTGTGTGACTGGATATAACTAGATATTCGTACCCTGTTTAAACACCCAATTCTTAGAAAAGAAGGAAAACCAAATCGCAATAAGCGCCGAGAACTTCAGCTAGAACGTGCAGCAGATTCCCCATTAATTTTCTGTGTGTCAAATTAAGCTAGAACATTCAAGTTAGTTAGGTACAAAGTAGTTGGTAGAGTATTTACATGTAGAGTCTTGGTAAGATTTAAGGAACGTTCTGGTAAGCAATTATAGCTACTTAGAATGCCCCTGTGTACTTGAACCAGACAGTGAATGGTTTATAACATGATTTTTACTCAGTCTTTGAGCATGAATCCATTGAGAATTTGCGATGGGCAATTCTTCTCGCTAGATGTCTTATGAATTGCACCTACACTCCTCTGCTTAACCATGACTATGCCTACAATCCGTCCCTACACTACCTTAATTCCTGAACAACATTCTACGTCCCATCTTGCCTTTTTTAGGCAATGTAGATCAAACCGTGTGTGGTGAAAGCAGTAAGGGGATCAACCTTCAAGTTTAAAGTTAAAGTCTGTTCATGGAACTGTTCAAAGTAGGAAGACTGCTATAATAGGATGTGTAAGTACAGAGCGTTCTTTGGGGCCATTTTGGAGCGTGATGGAACTGCTAATACCAATGAGGGAGACTGGGTGGCTAAGGTATTATTATACCGCAATCCTTGGAGTTCTTGATAGCCTTTACCGTAGATGCACATTTCAGAGCAACTACAAAATCAAAGGCACTATGCGCTAACCACCCTCCCTGCTAGCGTCGGTAAGGTGTTCATCCACAAAATGTTCAATGGTACCAAGGAGCTCAATTACATGATTGGAAAAGCAAAAAAGACTCACATGTGACTTAAACGAATAACTATGTGGCGCACGCCGAGTGAATACTTGGCCGCGTAACTCAGCTTCTCAGCCTTATAAAGCTTTCAGAGGTAACCTTCCCACTGCAACTTCCATCTTCTTACACTTAAATATCTGATTAACTTGCTTGCTTTCTCGGGATATCTACGCCCCAGATCTCCAGTAGCTACATTTAAAAGCATTTTGGTTCTTCCGAGCACCTCGGTCACCACCTGCATAGCGGCGTCCTTGGTAACATGTGAGCCTAAACAACTGAAGACTCTGTGACAGATTAAACTCACGATATACAGGGCTTGTATCGAGCTCAAGGCAGCGTTGGACGAGTTTCAGCAGCTTCTCACACCTGCCCAAACTGCTCAACTCAACTCGTCCATGAGCCATGTGCCTACAGCAGATGACGTTGTCCATCTCACAGAGCAAATCACTGAAGCAAACGCAGGTCGCAAAAGCCGTCTCTTTGCTACTCGAATTCAAGGACTCCTAGGATCGGTTCAGCAATATTATAAGATTATCGACACCTGTGCAGGCCCCAACCAGATAGCGGCGCTAGTTTGGGGTAGTATTAAAGTCGTTCTCTTGGTTAGCACCCTGAGTTGCCTATTTCCTATCTCAGTTCAAATTACAGTCCCTGACTTTTTAGGTCTCATCAAACTTTGCTGAGTACTTCGACAAGTTGTCACAGCGAATAAATCAGCTGAGCGCATTCTGTCCCCGATTGTCTGAATATGAGCGACTTTTTCCAACATCAACAAGACTACAGCAAGCGATTTCCTCTTTTTACTCTGTTATTGTCAAGTTCTGCTCAAAGGCACTAGGAGTGGTGCAGGAGAAAGGTAAACCGCAAAGCTACTTCCCAGTTGTTAAGTAAGACTCTAAGACCTT
The DNA here is from genome assembly GCA_013620735.1 of Clavariopsis aquatica. Classification (NCBI taxonomy): domain Eukaryota; kingdom Fungi; phylum Ascomycota; class Dothideomycetes; order Pleosporales; genus Clavariopsis; species Clavariopsis aquatica. The sequence goes on along the minus strand of JAAZQE010000333.1, from coordinate 2,533 downwards.
TGCTTTGCTAGGCATCAAGCGATATTCGAAATCAGCGTGGAAGTCATTCAAGGTAGAATTTAAGGAGATAGAGGAGAATATTAGTGAAGCAAAAGATGAAGTTGCCCAGGAGATGCAGTTAGCATCCGAACAAGAAAATCATAGCTTTCGCCACTTGTTACTAGCAGAGATAGAAGAGAATAGGAAATTACGCACAGAGCAAGTGATGGAAATCCAAGACAATAAAGATTTTCGATCCCAGCAAACGATTGAGCTCCACCAGATTGGAGGTCGCCAGGTTCAGAGGATCCTCAAAGAAACAGGTAAGTTACCAGAGTTTACCACCGCCCCGACGGAAGAAAAACAAATTTGAGAAATTAACTATATTTTGATAGAGCGCCAGAAGATCCGACTACTGCAACGTATTCCGAATCATGATTACACGATTACCCTTCGCCGTGCACAGGCCCTGCGTTGTGAAGGAAGTTGCAGCTGGCTTCTCAACAGACAGGAATTCCAGACCTGGATTGATCAAACAGACCCAAGGCATCTTTGGTGTTACGGAATTCGTATGGTACTCCCCAACATCCCTTAAATCTTACATGCTACGTGATGTACTAACTTTCCTGATTTATAGCTGGCTGTGGAAAAACCGTCCTGTTGTAGGTTAACCACCAATTCATGAAATAATAGCAATCTATGTTCTAAAAAAATACTCAGAGGATATATTGTCGATCATTTGAGAATGCGATTCACTGGCCAAAACAAATCTGTCATTATCTTCTATTTTTTTGATTCCTCCGAGAAGAAGTCGTTAAAAGCATCGACATTTCTGAGATGTATTTTGCACCAGATGATCGAAGCTGATACCCTTACTCCTGAATTTCAGAGACGCCTAGAGTCGCTCTTCGTGGACCGGATAGACCGCTCGGACCCCACCACTGATGAGCTCGAACAGCTTTTCTTGCCCTCCTACTGGAAATTGAAAACCTGTTTCCTTCTCATTGACGGCCTAGATGAAACGGATGATATCGAACAGAGAAAGATCAAATTGTTCCTTAAAAAATTTGAAAAGATGATCGGCGCTAAAGTTCTTGCCACTACTCATGCAAGCATGGAAATGTCCAAGGGTTTCCCCCGCAGTTTGGTGCTGCATATCCAAGCAGCGGACCTTGAAGATGATATCGAATTGTCTGTCCGATCGCAGATTGAGCAGTATGCACAGGATGAGCTCTCGGACTGTGAGCCATATGTGCTGGACTTGATAAGGCAGAAAATAGTATCCGATGCGGAAGGAATGTGAGTTCCAGGTTAAAATTGCCTCGCTGAATTACATATTTAGACTCATGTTGATTCAGGTTCCTCTGGGCGGATTTGCAGCTCAAGGCTGTTGTCGATGTGTACGAGGAGCATGGAAGCCCAGACAAGATTCCCGATATTCTCCAGGCTCTCCCGCCAAAGATTACAGACTTGTATACCTTTTTACTGGAAAGGCTAGTCAAGGGTTCAAGTGAACAAGCAGAAAGAGCGAAGAGAGCATTTCAATGGGCCATTTATAGCGAACGACCCTTAACCATCGATGAGTTGGAAGAGGCCCTCTCTATCTCCCCTGGCCAGAATGCATGGAAAAGCCCATCCTCCAAACTTGACATGTCGAGGCTTGCCAGGCTGTGTAGAAACCTCGTAAATTGCAACCTGGCCGACAGAACAGTATCCCCTGCACATCACACGGTGGAATTATTTCTACTAGACTATTGTAATACACAGGGGGTTTCTGACTTTGCTATCGAGCAAACCACAACAGAGTTATATCTGGCAGATATATGTCTTACATATCTGAATTTCACAGATTTCCATCACGCACTTACGCGGACATGTGACACAAAGAATATCCATGGGATGGATCGTCCTATAAGCATGTTAGAAAACATGACGCCGAGTTTCTTTCGACCGTTGGCATTGGGTGTTGGTAGAGCTCGAAGTAGGAGACAGGTTCAACCCCTTGATATAGCCACCGTTTTAAGAACAAAACTAAGCGCTTATCAATCGACGAAGATAGATGGTACTTTCCAAATGCTGGAATACTGCAAAGACTACTGGCACAGCCACCTCCGCCAGCTCTCTATGCAAGATACAAAACGTTTGGCAGCTGTGGAAAACTTTATCCGTAGAACGAATCTACCAAAGGAATGGATACCGTGGAGTTCGACTGAAGATAAAAAGGATTTACCTTTCTGGAATATGTTTTTATGGACTGTACGAAATGGCCATACAGTTATCTTCTATGTTTGGCAAAGGACTGTCTCTAAGCAAGAGTTCCGGTACTGGAGATGTCTGTGGGAAGAGGAAGGAACTAAATTGTTCGCTTCCGCATGTGCGTCAGCCAACCTTGCGCAGCTGGAGATATTACTGAGCATGAAAGGAAGAGATTATCGTGTGATGAGACCATCTAAAGAGGAGCTCAGTTATGCATTAGTCAGGGTCTCTCATTTGGGACATTACGAAGCTGTAGAGCGGCTGCTCCAGGTGAAGGCTGATGTCAATGCAGCAGCAG
>JAAZQE010000332.1:0-30731 GCA_013620735.1 Clavariopsis aquatica | reverse complement strand
CATTATCCCCATAACCATGGCTCTTTTTGCCCTCCTCTCCCGCTTCATCGCTCTAGCTCTCCTGACTTTCTTATCAAATCAATGCTTCAAGCTTTACGTTAACTACAAAAATGCTCGCAAAACAGGGCTCCCCATTGTCCTTGCGCCCGTACATCCTCATGGCCTCTTCATCATCCTACTAGCCATTTTCTTTCGCCCTATCTTAAAGACGATGCGCTGGGCGCGCATTATTGACACGACCATGGCGTGGGAAGGTATATCTCTAAATCTATTTATCTTGACATGTGTTTTGTAAATTTTTACATTTATATATACTTATATGTTCATGTTCAACCTAGATGATTTCAAGAGCTTCGAGTTGCTAGGGGAAAATATAATGATTGTTAGTCCTGAGCAGAATTTGCTCATGACTGCAGATGAGAGGGTTATTATGGCAGTATTGAAAGATCGGAAAGGGTTTGTTAAGCCAGAAGCGTATGGTGAGTTTCCCTAGGGTTTTACATGTTTGGTATGGAACATGGGCGAGCGATAAAATTTGGGGCTTGCTAACTCTTGCTCGGTGGTGAATAGAGAATCTAGAACTGTTTGGTAAGAATGTTGATACTGTGAGTTGTAATATTTATTTTTGGTTACCTTGTGTCAATGCTTCATTCTCATGGAATATGGGAACTCGGAATTTGGTGTCCGACTTGCATTTCGATGCTTTCATTGGTAACCAGCCTACAGATTTGCGCCTGTAAATTTGGTAAATAAATGAGATGGGGTTTGTGAGGTCTCTTTTGGATTTTTTTTCCCGCATACTTCATTCCCCCCTTCCAAGTGTCATTCATGGCTATATCTACTTCTATCTCAATTTGCAATCCATCACCCAACTTCACCTTTCACCTCAACCCTATCTAATAACCCCCAGGTCAATGGCGACGACTGGGCCCGGCACCGTAAAATCACCGCGCCTTGCTTCAATGAACGCGTCTCCTCCTTCGTTTGGGACGAGTCGCTTCGACAAGCCACTTCGATGCTCTCCACGTGGTTCTCGCAACCCTCAGGTAAAATTTCCACCATGGTCGACGACACGCGTGTAATCGCTCTGCACGTCCTCTCTGCCGCTGGGTTTGGTGTGAAGCATGATTTTCACCACGGAGCGAGGGCCCTAACAAAAGGCCACACGTTGAGTTACCGCGACACTGTCATGGTGGTGCTTGATTTGGTCCCTGCCGTTATCGTGAGCAAGATGCCCTGGCTCGCTTCCGTTCCGGCCATGCTGTTGCCGAGGAAGGTTACTACTATGTTGGAAGGGTTCCGTGAGTTCAGGCTTTACATGGATGAGATGTTGTCCCGTGAGCGCGCCATCATGGCCTCGGATCCCACCAAGGCTAAACCGAATCTTATTTCTACGCTGATTCGGACCTCTGATGAGGCCAAAGTCGACGGGGTGAATTCTTCCGCTATGAGACTGTCGGATGATGAGATTAAAGGGAACATCTTCATTTTTAACCTCGCCGGGCATGATACTACTGCGAATACGCTGGCATATGCTATTGCCCTGATGGTAATACACGAAGAGGTACAGCAGTGGGTATTGGAGGAAGTGGAGGAGGTTTTCAAGGAATTGGGGCCTAGTGGAGCGAGTCAGCAGTATGAGGCTCTGTTTCCAAAGTTGAAGAGGTGTATGGCGGTGATGGTGCGTATTCTCCGTTTCCGGCGCCCCCTTCTCTCCTCTTTTCTTTTGTATCCACTCCATCCTCAGCTCTTTTGTTATTGTCTTCTTCTACAATCCTCCCAAGCAAACTAACAATCCTCACAGTACGAGACACTCCGCCTCTACGGCCCTGTCCCCATGATGCCCCGCGGCACCGTCCACCCCTCAACACCTCTAACCCTAAGCACACCAACCCCAGCCTCTCCAGATCACACAACCACCATCATCATCCCTCCCAATACCAGTGTCGTTCTCAACCTGCATAGCGCACACACAAACCCCTCCACATTCCCCAATCCGTCAGTTTGGGACCCCAAGCGTTGGATTACTCCTAGTTCCCATTCCTCCTCATCCGTTTCCGAGATTCTTGACGGAGAAATATTCAAACAAGCCCCTCTGGGCTACGCGCCATGGTCCTCTGGTCCGCGCATCTGTCCTGGCATGAAATTCGCCCAAGTTGAGTTCGCGGCTGTGCTGGCTACCGTAGTTAAAGGCGCACGACTTGAGCCCTGCGCGCCCGGTGGAAATGAGGAAGGCGGAAAGAAAGTGGTTCGACGCAAGATGTTGGATGTCGTTCGGAACTCGGGTCTCGAAGGGCCAACATTGAGTCTGAAGGCTCCGGGGGATTTGTGGGTTGGTGCTGTTGCGCGGTAGACGGCGGATAGATGGTAGGAGATATGGATTGAAGAAGGCGAAAGAGGGCGAGATAAAAGAAGAGCAGAAAACCTGCTGCAGCATACGGACAGGATGGGTCGTGTATCTGCATACCAGGATAGCCCAGAAGACACTCGCCTTCCCTTCACCCGCTGCCTCACATAGACACAAGTACAATATATCTTACTCCACTCCACCCAAGCCGCGCCATTCGCCGATCTCTGTATCCCACCGCTGTGATCCGGACTTCTCAGCAATTCATCCATCTATCCACCCATCTCGCCATTGGCATTCTTGAAGTTTCGCCCCCTTAGTTCACGAGTAGCCCCCATACTCACCATACGAGCATACCGCCACCCCTAACACGGAACTAACTTTTTTTCCGTCCATCAGCCATATCACTGCATGCCATGCTTAACGGATCCACCAGCATTGTGGCGACACTTTGACTGGGCACCACATTGCCGGTCTCGCGTAGGTTGTGTTAAGCCTGACTACCATGTCAGAAACATGCTGGCCCCCCCCCTGTGACGGAACGCTACATTTCTGCCAATTACACAGAAGAAGTTTTGTGTTTTGTCCGCCGAATTCCAATTCGGTAAACTCATGCTCTTGTAGTGTTCACCCGAACCTAGCGTTATCGTAGTTGTATCTGTATACGCTGGTGTATCGAACTGAACAAAATCAAAGCTTTACACCCTCTCCCCCCCCTCAAAAAAAAAACCCCCAACCGCGATGAATAGCGGTTGTGGAATTTCTGTGCAATCATCGTGTGTGTATAGACAGTATTATGATATAGCAATATATGGACAAATCGCAATCTGAAACGTGAAGCCTTGGGGGGGGCGGAAACAGTATCAACAGAAATGCACTCGACTCATGATACCATTACGTGCATTACTCTTTACCATTTCCTAGTGGAGGTTCTCTCGTCAAACTTTCCTCGTTTAATTTTTTTTCTCTCCATCTTTTCTTTTTCTTTTCCCCAGCTCCGCCTCAAATCAATCCCCCCGCATTTCCCAATCCAAAGAAAGTAAAGATTCATTCTTGTTCCCGCTCCCACCCCCCCACAGGCCTCACTATACGCCACCCCGAACACATTGCACATTGGCTTTTTTTTCATTAACCTGTCCATTCGACTCTTGGTGTTACGTTTCTCACACCGCTCAGTGGGCTGTCCAATCAACGCTCACCCCTCCCCTTCCCATATGCGGTGCTTGCATACCCGTACGCACCAAAATGCTATTGATTGCAACGACACACGACTCATTGCCCATGCCATCCGACACCGCCTCGATTGGTAGTAATAGGCATGGGTTGTTACTCTCCGCCATACAACTCGCGTACGTGTAGCTGCCGGTGGTAGAGTGGGGGGAGGGGTGGTTTAGGACTCTTTGAGAGTTTGGACTAGTCCAAGGAGCGGTATAGGTTGAGGCGGTTGCCGGTTCCGCGAATGAAGCTAGAGTCGCCTATGCAGAGCATATTGCAGTCCGACCGATTGGAAGCGAGGGTGGTGGAAGTAGCTAGAATGTGTGCATCGCACCAATACTCGGTGCTGAATTCAAGGTCGGAGGTGAAGAAGATGGACCAGGTTTTTTGATGCACAAAGAGAGTGTGTTCTTGAGGCTTTGTTGACGAGAGCAGGTGGCGCGTTGAACCGCACGGGAGAGATTGAGGTGTAATCGAGTCAGTCCAGCAACCAATGTATGCATATGAACCAACACATGGCCTAGGCCTCCATATCTACATGACTGAAATCAAGAGATCTTGGTGACGTTTGCTAAATATGGAAGTAGACTTGACCTAAACGAAAATCGTCGACAATGCCGTCGTGGCGACTGTGGATGTTGTCTGACTCGAGCTAGCGAGCGTTCAAGAGGTGGATGATGACGGACTAGATTGGCCACTTCCGTGGTTACGCTTGAAGAACTAGTCTAGAGGAAAGTATTATCGACTGATCTAGTTTGACCTAGAGCAGGTGGTGGCCGTGCCGAGGAGGAATTCGCAACTATCAATCTCGATTAAGGCGTTGTAGATATGGGCAATGACATAAGGAGCTTCGCCCCACAAACGGCACTGTTCAGTCGCTAGCATTAGGACGGGTTTCGGATAGCATGCAACTCCCGAGAACGAGACATCGATGCAACTTTGCGTGGCGTTGCGTAGCGCAATGCAAGTCTGGAAAGGCTTGGTGGTGTTTGCCGCGAGAGGAATACCGCCGCTTGTCTGGTTTGATTCCTGCGATATCGCCAGCCAAAAAAAAACTCATCAAGGTATTCTTACCGTTATCCACATTCGATTACATACTGTGCACGTCTATGAGGTGTGGAGATTGCCCCGTCTGCGATTGGGCATGAGAAGAGCATTGCCGTGGGAGCGGGAGTCAAGGTAGAGGAACTGCTAGAAGATGACACAAATGTGCTTGTAATCGTGCCGGAAGATGCTGTCGATAGTGTTGAGGATAAAGTTTTAATGCCAAAAGTCTAACTCGTCTTGGCCACGATGCTGGATGTCGTAGTTTTAGGATACAGCATGACAGTGCACCATACCTGTGAATTAGTTTCTCCATTCGCCAGCACTAATTTGATATGGAACACAGCCATTCCAATATTCCAGGATACAGTTTCACAGCCTTTTGTATCGTGGCAAAGCACAAAGCACTGATCGAAAGCAGGTGTAGCACTGGCTTTGAAATCGTTCCCTGTACAGCCGAAGAAGCATCCTATACGGTAGATCTTTTCTCCTCGTACATTTCCTTACTAAAACTCCCTTCCATATTTGCCTCAAAAATACAGGTACCTATTCGGAATAGCTTGAGAAGCACGGCGCTCGAGCGTCATTGCGTCGTGAGATGTCTGCGGCCTTGGTGGTGAATATGTCATTTCTGGTTGAATTGCAGGGGATCTTGAAGACATGGGTGGGATTTGTGGTGAAGTTGACATAAATATGCCCAATTGCAAGAGGAAGAGCACCAGGTCGTGCGTAAGCGGGGTTCTCGTTCTGCAATACTTGGACAGCAGCTTCTAAGCTGTTTATACCTACATGGTAACCTCCAACGTTACCGAGATCTTACCAATAAGTCTTATCAAATTTTCTAGTGACGACCCAAATCCAGCGCCGGCTCGGGCAGGAAAATGCATTAGAAGGAAGGATTTCAAATGCTGAGGTTCCTCGATCCTTGTGAGCACCGCCCAACTGTGTCTTCTACCAGAGAATGAAGGGGTAGATGATAGTAATCATTCTGTATCAAAGCCATCGAGGAGCTGCTCAAGGCTACTGCTAGAGACATGGTAGACTTAGGGGTATAGCTGGGGCTCTCATGGTTAAACCAAAAGACTACATTTATACGGTTTATGAACAAACAGTGACAAGGAGTTAACCATTCACTTAACGGAGGACGTTGGGGAAGCGCGTTGTACAACAGGAACGTAGCGATATGTAGAGAAAGGATGAAGAGTGGTAGAGTTGGAGTGGGATTACATCAGCTCAAGGATAGTTTAAATTATTTGAACGCTTGTTATCGTAGCCAACATAATTTGTGTTGATTCCTAAGCCCCTGATCAATTTTCTACTGTCAATATATTGGGCATCGAAAGTGTGAGACTAGATTTACTAAGGCATGATTTCAAGCTGCTACTGTGGACCTCTCTACCTCTCCTCGTACCCTCGATTTCTACTCTTCAGGGATGGTCAAACTGAACAGCCCAAACACAAAATGCCATTGCTACACAAACGAGAAATGGTACACCATTGTATCACGCTCGCCAGACCAAAAGTTTGAACGAGGAACAAAACTTGGTGTCTCGAGCCTCCGATCTGTCGTTTCCGGGCATGGTGGCTGATATCGAAGACACGGAAGAATAAATCGAGCACTAAAAAGCAGTCATGCTCTAAGCCTATGAAGACGCCCCGAGTTTTCCTGTTGTCAAAATGCGAATCCTACAGTTGTGCGTAGAATGCCTATATCCTAAACCTGCGCTCCTATACTATGCTGAGAACATGTTGAAGCGTTGATGTGGCAGTTGATTCAAATTAGCTCACCTTCCCCTTCTTCCTCAAAATCGCCTTCTTCATCCCACTCTAATCCTTCGGCTGCCTCATCAGCCTTCCTCTGGACCTCTGCCAGTCCGGACATTTCCTCAACCCAACCCTTCTCATTCAGCGCTCTTTCGACAAATCCCCACGGATCCTCTTCATAGTAAGCAAGGACCTTATCGCTGCAAGCTGAACAGCAATCATAGGGCTGCCCTTCAACTTGAATGTTGTTAAACGATCCGAGGTAACCCCGAATAGTATGCGGTATAATGCCAAGAGGGTGGACGAAAGGAACAGGTAATGATGGATGAGAAGGCGATGGAGATGCTGCCCTAGGGAGCTTCGAAGAGTCCACCGGGGCCCGCCCCCCGAAAGGGTGTTGAAGAATGCTGACAAGCAGTTCAACTAGTAGACTCGAGGCTAGAGGAGCAACTCCAGGTCGGGTAACTGTACATTGTTGGTCGAGAGTTGCATCTTTGAGCGACTATTTTGATGTTAGTTCATCGATTTCCTAGTCATCAGTGGGAACTTACGTCTGCCGGAGCTACAACATCGTTGCAGAAATAGCAACCGTACTCAATTTCCCCCTCTTGCGAAGTTTTCAAGCCGTGCCGCATGACAACGTATGTGTCAAAACCTAGTGCAGCATTCAAAACGATCTTCCCGGCGGCTTTGGCCATAACAGTGGGGAGCCAGCGGCTCTCTCTCGTGTCCATGAGAAGGAATATCGCATCATGATCGTTAATTAACTTCTTTAGTTTATCGAAATCCGCCTTTGTCTTCGCGCTATCAGTGATGGGATGTCCAGCCATAGGAACTTCCATCATGTGACCAGTAGCTTCAACTCCTGGGTAGATTTCTTTCAAGGCTTCTGCAGCACGCTCCGCCTTCTTTGCGCCGCCCTGAAGACAGTCTTTGAAGTCGAATAACGGTTGCCGTACGGGATTTGAGAAACTGACATTCGCATTATCGATGAAGGTTATCTTCTTAACGCCCCAGCCCATCAGCATCCTTGAAACATAAGTTCCAAGGGTACCTGCACCAAGAAGCAGACATTTGCAATTCTTAATGACATCGAGATCAATGGTTGGTGCTATCCGCCATTTAATGAGTTTGAGATTTAGATCCACAGCTTGGTCAGCAAGTTTGCGTTCGTCCATGTACTCAGATAAATCAACGGTACGCGAAGTGAGTTTTCCTGACTCATTTCGCTCCCACCCAGTGACTTTGGGCAGTTTCGGGGTACGAGGGCGGATTGATAATGCTTCTAGTTGGCCGGTTGACGACTCTGGAGCTGACTCAGACGTCAATTGAAGAATTAAAGAATGTGCCTGGTCGCGCCGAAGGTGCGTGTCGCGGTAGCAGAGAATTTGGACATTTTCCAGATGCCAACGATGGCGTATAAGGACAAGCAGATTCCTGAGCATCCACCCGGGATTGTCTGGATACGTTGAAGGGTCCGCGAACGACACAAAACAATCTGATTTGTCCACCCCGTCGAAGAATCCCTTTTCATACAAGGCGAGCTTTCCAACAACCCACTTGTATCCAAGCTCGTCGATAGGTGTCACGGGTGACTTCGGTCGCTCATCCGAATCTGGCTCTCCGCGAACTCGCTTCGCCAGGAAAAAGCCTCGCTGGCGTGCGTCCGATGCGTAGCGCCATGTCTGCACTGCATCTACTAATGGAGTTGTATCCTTCGGTGTAAGCCGACTCACCCCCCCTGTTTGTTTCCACGGTGGATCCGACTGGATGGCGGGAAAGCCGAAGTGGTATGTGAACTTGTACTTTTTCAAGTTTGCGAAGAATATGGCAGTAAAGGAAGATAGGAGCGAGGGGCATTCGTAGATTGACCCATCATGTATGGCTTCCCAAATCTGCATCATGTCAGCGGAGCGTATGCCTAGGATAGTGGGACGTACTGTCTGCGCCGCTGTGTCAAGGACAGCGCTGCGATCGAGGTTCTTGAAGTCCTCGATGGTGTTGCAGTTCTTTATAATGCCTTCTGCTCGGCAGTAGTTTGGTGGGGTGCTATTTGAGAGCTATTATCAGTACTGGTTGCGCAGCCTTATTACGATGGGTGGTACCGACTCGTCAGATGTCAAGGCGTTTGGGTGTATTTGTATTCGCGTAGAGCGTGAGGGGTGGTCTGCTGCGCGTACATCGTAGAGACCAAGGAGCTTGCGCGCTGAATCGTCGAGCTTGTCGTGGTTGATCTTGATGTGGGCCAAGGCGGCATAGAACTGCACATCAACGTCGCTCTGCCACGGGGCGAACTTGAGGGCTGCCATGCTGTGGTATGAATGAAGGGATACCTGCTCGATATTGTGAAGTCGGCTCAAAATTCTGTGGGCGAAGGGAGTCCAGGTATCTTGCAGGCAGTGAAAGGGAGCCGGTGAATGAGAGGGAGGCTACAGTCAGAGAAGCAAGCATGTAGCACGGAGCACGGAGCACGAAGCACGCGGTCCCAGTCACGCTCCAGGCTGTCGCGAGGGTGGAGGGTGAATGTCTCAGGTGTAGCTCAGGCAGCTGACTTTCAAAGGCGCCCCTCGCTGACCTCATCTAGCAGCGCGGGGTACCGATATGCCAAGCCCTGGTCGCGTTCCTGAATCCTGCAACGCGCTCCGCATCTCCAAACACTTCCAACAAGTCAAGCTTCAACATTTGCACCCTTGCGCTGAACGTTTCCCGCCCAAGCTCAACAAAATTTGCAATCATGCTTATCGGACTGTGTGGAGGCAAGCAACACCCTCGAAACCGCCCAGCGGGCGCTGATTTCTTCAGGCATCTGTGCCGGCAAAGCGTCCATAGCTTCATATCTCATTGAAGAACACCAATTCACGCGTCTACATCTTGCCCGAACTGCTGCCATACCGGCGGTAGAAAAGTCAGCCCAGAATGTCCCCGTTCCCTTGCCGGAACGTACCCCGACCGACGACACATTCACATTTCCCGACGTGGACGACTTGCTTGACTTTGTCACGCTGAGATGGCAGGAGCGGTGGGTCACAACCGACATTCTGGATGAAAACGTTGTGGATGTTCTGCTTCGGCGGCCTTTTTTCCTTCTTGTGAGCGTTGATGCGCCCGTCACTGTGCGGTGGCAGCGGTTCAAAAACCGGTATTTGGAACCCGAGCATCCCGTACATGCAGAGATTCAAATACTGATATCTTCAGATGCACTGCAAATAATCTCACTCCCCCGACCCTCGAATCGTTCGTTCTCCGCAACGATGCCCACCTTTTCGCCCCTGGAACCGGACTAGGCGCTCTGCTCCAGCGTGCCCAACTCAAACTGCTGAACTCTACACCCTCAGTCTCCTCACTCTGCAATGCGCTCAGATCTCTCAACCTCACGGATGAGGCCCGTCTGCGGCCTAGCTGGGATCAATATTTCATGCAACTGGCGGACCTAGCAGCTCATAGGAGCAATTGCATGAAGAGGCGTGTGGGATGTGTCATCGTCCGAGAAAAGCGAGTTATTAGCACTGGGTACAATGGAACACCCAGGGGCATGACCAATTGCAATGAGGGCGGATGTAAGTCTCCATTAGCCTCTCTGAGCCGCGAGTGTTAATTTGAAAATGTAGGTCCACGATGCAATAGTGCGTCTAAGGCCGGCGCTGATCTATCAACATGCCTTTGCCTCCACGCTGAAGAAAATGCTCTGCTGGAAGCTGGCCGAGACCGTATCGGAGAAACTTCAATTCTCTACTGCAATACCTGCCCCTGCCTCACCTGCAGCGTCAAAATTACGCAGGTTGGCATCAGTGAGGTAGTTTACAACCAGGGATATTTGGTCGACAAGCAGACGGCCGCAATACTTGCTGCGAATGGGGTGCGCTTACGCCAATTTTCTCCTCCTCGGGAAGGCTTAGTGGATTTATCCATGAGCTCCATGCAAACGGGGCTAACTACTGCATCTGATTCTGAAGAGGAGGCGATAGATCTTGGGGACATACGCGATACTCTTAATGATCGAGAATTTGTGTGAAATATTCCATGAAAACCTTCCGTTCGCCTCATTTCAATATTCACACCGGATCATTGCTAAACCATGATTTTGCTAATGGATTGTTTAGAGTGAACTTTTGTCGTTTGCTCCAAGGCATGTAGTGATGGGGTTCAACCATTCGAATGCTAGATTGACGGTCACATAGAATCTGGTGCAAGTTTGTTATTCAGGTAAGCAAACGTATAGAACTTCACCATAAAATTTCATGTTGCTACTCACATTTTTGAATGAGCTCGGACATCCCATACCTAAGTGAAAGACGCATTGACCCCCAAAGTCTGACCTGAATTACATTGTAGGTACGCCTTTAAATAAACTTGTGTGACCTTGTAGTGAGCCTAGTAGTTGTACCACTTTACAGTGGGATTAAATTTGAGCATAAAGGTTGAGATTGAGTTTGCAACATGCTGTTCGTCCGCTCCTAAGGTCGAATGTAGCCTAGCGCAGAAGAGGCTGAATTGCCAACCATAGAATTTCCCTCCACTTAGCCTTGTGATTTAGTCTACTCACTTACTACTGTAGTCCATCAGACTGGCGATCATTTAATTCCCTCCTACAATTCATGTCGCTGTCAGTCTATGCGGTTGGTCTAAAGTTCATGACTAATGAAGGGGCTGAGTTATGGCGCAGCCTGAGTTGTGGCGGAGGCTGAGCGAGCAGCATCTGCCTGAGATGAAATCCTCGCCGAGTACACCAGGGGAGACAATGATTATTTTTATTTTTCACTTTTGAATGATTTCGCTCTGTTTCGGAGCAGGATGGCTAATGAAAGCATCTACCTTCCTCTACCCCCTAAATCGCAGACCATTCGTCTTCTAGACATCCTACCAAGTGGATGGAACGATGAAATCCAGACTGAACTTCGAGAAACAACAATTTCGAGGGCTCGAAACCGTTATACGACAATTTCATATACGTGGGGAAGCATTGAAACGACTAGACAGGTTTTCATCATATGCAATGGCCTTCGAGTGCCCATCTCCGAAAACCTTTCAACAATACTGCGGAGATTAAGGCGGCCAAATTGCTCGGTCCCTGTATGGGCAGATGCCCTGTGTATTAATCAGGTCGACGATACCGAACGAACACACCAAGTTGGGCTTATGGGAGAGATATATCGCAACAGCCGCGAGACCATCATCTGGCTTGGAGAACAAACTAAAGATGACGATGTTGGTGAACGTTTCGTGGGTCGTTGCACACAACCGAAGGAGTGGGATGCACTTTGGTTGGGCGGGCCACCTCAGGTGATCTGGGAAGACGACGCCAACGACAGAAGAATGCTAAAGGCGTACCTTTCCGACTACATGCAATGCAAGCAGAAAGCCCGAGAAGCACCTCATACATCTGTCATTGGAGATATGAACCTTCCGGTTAACGATGTCTTCGGGGCATTTTGCCTCATTTACAGCCTGGCTCATGGTACATCGAGCCTTGCGGTTGAATTTCTTGAAGAAAGCGATGTTAGAACCCCAACTGGGTTCTTACGTAACTTCAAAGTGCCCAAGGCGTGGTATGGATCGAGGAAAAGTATGTCTCTTCAAGGTTCGCGATCTTCGAGGGTCTGGGCCGGGCTAGAAAGGCTGATGAGTAGACCTTGGGTGAGAATCCTGTAGCACTCAATGTTGCATCAAATATGTCGCTAACAATTATGATCAGTGGACTCGTATCTGGGTGATCCAGGAGACTGTTTTAGCACAAAAAGCAACAGTCCACTTCGGCATGCTTTCTGCACCCTGGTCAATGTTTGCCAAAGCTGCGGCTCATTTTGAGAAAGAGAAACACACCCTCTGCCTAGATCTTGCGGGAACATTACCAGGGCATGAAATACTGAACCAGTTCAGTACTTCTGTCAAGCAAATCGATGACACTAGACGACATCACCAGGCTTCACAAGGCGATGTGACATTGTTAGAGCTTCTGTGGAAGTTTCGTTCTCGTGAATCAAGCGACAAAAGAGATAAAGCATTCGCTCTTCTCGGACTAACCACTAATTGGCAGGATATGGTGCCAATAACACCGAACTATAGCTTGAGTGTGGAGTTGTCCTTCGTGCATATCGCTACAAGGACAATTCAGAGCTCGAGGTCGCTTTCTGTCCTTGCCGGAGATCTGGATTCAGGTTTAGGCCGTAAACGACTTAAAAACATACCATCTTGGGTGATGGATTGGGCTCTTCCTTGCCTTCAACTTGAAATAGAAAGAGTCAGCGCGTTGGAAATATATAACGCATGTGGGGGTCGTACCGGGACTATCCAATATCACGAGGCTCATTCAATACTTGATGTGGGAGGCATCTACATGGACGACATCATCTCTATCGGTGATATCAGTCGACACACCCAAATCAGCGATACTGTCGCTACCATTCGCCAGTGGAAGTTACTAGTAGCAAATCGATTGCAAATGGAACCTTTCACATACCCGAGTGGAGGCACCTACGAACAGGCCTTCTGGCGGACACTGCTGGGCGACATTGTGCACACTGGCCACACCACAGATAAAGCTCAACAAACCAATGAACTGCCATACAGAAGGGCAGAAAGTATTGACTTCGAGGCCTTCGAAGCTTGGCGTTTGTGGTCCCGTTGTATCTCACGCGATACCTGGGGCCGAACCGCAACATTCACCCAGCGCGACCTCGACGAAGGCATCTCCTCTATCCACTATGCACTTAAAACTTCGACCGCATCCCGGCGTTTCTTCCTCACGCGTAAAGGGTATATAGGCGTTGGACCAATGTCCACACGGCCTGGTGATCGGATATATGTTGTTAAAAATAGTAAAGTCCCGCTCCTAGTGAGGCCTAGCGGTTTACGGAGTTGTAGCGCCTCGAGTTGCATGATAATTTTGGGTGCAAATAATCGGGTTGAGAACACTTTTTCAACTTGCAATGAGGAACATGATTGTCATCGTCTAATTGGGGATTGTTTCGCCTACGGGCTGATGGATGGTGAGGCTTTCCAGAATGCTGATCCAAGAAGACCGGATCCGAACGTCAAACGATTATTTTTGGTTTAATTCTGCCCTTTTCTTTTCTGAGATGTCTATCCTGTTCTTTGTATATATGATACCCTTGTTGTAAAAGTAGTATGATTTAACTTCGGTATGTAAGCTATAGAACATAGAGCTCATAGAAGAAATTCTAAACGACGTTCACTATAGCTTTCAATTGATCATGCATCCATGCTTCTCAAGCACCCCCTTATATTTTCAAATTTAATAGGATCTGCAATGCCCGGTATTACAATGTTATCATACAGGAATTCATTGAGCTTTCAACAACCCCACGTTTCACTTTACTATTTACTTGGAGAATTTTCGTATAGCTCGTAGGTAAGAATGATCAGGGAACCAAATTTATCGAGTACTTTGATGAGTGTGGAGTTGGGAGATCTTCAAATGGCGAATGGAGTAGAGAAATGTACACGTGACCGCATCACGTGGAGATTGCAGCCTAGTATTGCTTGAATTTTGGTGTTGCTCTCCCGATTATCAGCTAGTATAATACAATATTGAGAGTATTCAGTCTTCGTTGTATGGCATTTGTCTGTTGAGGTTCGAAATCACCTTCCCAATATATCACTAGCGTTGTGAGCCTCCCCCGCTATTCCTATCAGGATCAAGTCCAGGATCTTTCACTTGCTCTGGTGACTCAACTCGGCCCTTGAAATATTAAAGCTTAAACATAAGGACCGAAATCTACGCAATCAAATTCCAACAATGGCTACTACGGAGGGACATGTTCACACTGAAGCTTTTGACGATGGGTACTTACAAGTCTCAGACCTGCATAAGATCTACTATCACCAGTATGGGAGGTCTGACGGAAAGCCAGGTAAGCTTCTTCCGCATATCCAAACATTGCCACCGCTTATGTATGTAAGTGATATTTCTTCACGGTGGCCCCGGCGGCTCAACATCCATCGGCAATACGAAGTTCTTCGATCCCAGTGTTTACCGCGTCGTACTTCTTGACCAACGTGGCTCTGGAAAATCACGCCCTGTGGCCGAGACTAAAGAGAATACAACACAACTCCTAGTCCAAGATATTGAGACTTTGCGCGAGAAATTAGGGATTAGAAAATGGCATATGGTATTTGGCGGGTCGTGGGGCTCTACGCTTGCGCTTGCATATTCGGAGGCACACCCTGAGGTCGTGGGGAGTTTGGTACTGAGAGGTGTATTTTTCGGTGAGAAGCAAGAGGTGGTGAGGTCACTTTCGGGTTCGCTTGCAGGTCAGTTGTGGCCAGAGGAGTATGAAGAGTTTATTTCTTACCTAGACGAGGGGGCGAGAAGTGATCCGTTGACTGCCTTCCATACCCTTATCTGTGGAGATGATAGAGTGAAGGCAATGGAAGCTGCGAGGGTTTGGAATAAGTGGGAGACGTCGACCTCTTCACTATTACTGCCCGAAAATGCATTCGCCAAATTAGACGAGCAAGATTGGTGCATTCAGCATGGTGAGTAGCAGATTTTCTAGAACCATACTGATGTGGATATATTACTAACACTATATAAAGCCACAATGGAGACTCATTATTTTGTTAATAACTCCTTCTTGGAAAATGGGCAGCTTCTCAAGAACACAGATAAGATCAGGGGGATCCCTAGTTAGTTTACTAGACCGTATGTAAAATGGGGTGAATGCTAACGTGGATAATAGTGAGTATTGTTCAAGGAAGATACGATATTGTTTGTCCGCCTATTTCCGCCTGGCAGCTGCACAAGGCGTTGCCTGAGTCGAAATTGTATTGGAGTCCCGATGCGGGTCACTCTGTGACTGTTAGTTGATAGTTCGTGAATTGGAAAGGCGTCAAAGCTGACCATTTTTAGGAACCAAATACTTTCAAAAAGCTGGTGGAGGTTTGCGATGAGTATGCGAAGATGGAATTTCACTTGTAGTGACGGTGTCCTGTTTGACTGTGAGCCGGGCCATCACGGCCCATCGGAAGACCCTATCTCTTATTTAGAGACAAACAGTCGTTACTGAAGACTTCAATAAATATTACCTTTCAACTTCGAGGACTCAATATGCATACCTTCCTATAAAGATAAATCTCTTATTCCTTACAGCCAATCCTCACCTCTACCAATGTACTCGGCATCAATAGCATAATAATACATGGGCTCTGATATTTATCAACCACAAAAGTATGTCCTATTTGTAGACTTTTCTTGAATATGTGTTAAAAGGTCACCTTTACTGATCTCATCTTAATGTTTGGGAAGATTGATGGGATAGTGACTTGATATAGGTTGAACTGGATACAACCTACAGGGAAGAATATGGCTTCATTAGCAGATTGAAATGCCGAATACGAAGTGAATTAGAATATACAATTAGGGCAGTATCGCAACCGTGGTATCATGTTGAGAAAATCGCCATTCGTCTTATATAGCACCAAAGCACATCCGATCCTTTAACTCCATCTTACATCCCGCCTAGGACGAAGAGTTCTTTCTAAGATGGGGAAAGACATGCTGTAGACCTCCGTCACCGACCTCCGTAGTGGAATCTTTGAGTTTTGGCGCAGACACAGACTCCACATTCTCTTTGCTGTATGGATCTGAGGGAATTGAATGTAACGTGTGGTCTATGTTGTCGTCGGTCCGGAACTTCGTAGCTTTGTTGTTCAAGTGTTGGTTTAGCCGCGAAAGCGATGTTTGATCCAATTTCTTCGGTAGCTCAGTTGGACCCACGTCCTCGTTGACGGGGGTCTCATTGAGCACTCTGCTACCTATGATGACTTCCTCGCCTGGTGTCTCTGCTAATGTGGCTGGGATCTCGTTTCCATCCACTCCCTGGATTTTGGCAAATTTAGTATCAACATGCTTATCTAGCCACTGATACTGTGCTTTTTCAAGCTTCAAATTTTGCTCGATTTCTCTCGTGAGCTTATCAACCTCTTCCTGCAGCTGCTCATCGCGGCTTTTCTTCGCCTTCTCGTTATCTGTCTTTGGTTGTTTCTCTGGTGCCGTCTTTGCCCACATGTTTTCTAGCTCTTCGAGCCATCCACATGCTTCCGCCAGCTGCCTAACACCAGTATCGCAGTCCCCAAGCATGACCACATCATCAGGCTTAGAACCTATGCCACCAACTGCATCCTGGTTTATCAACACTCGTGGCGTGCTATCCGGGCACATGTGTGGCAGCTGTGCGAAGGGGGCTACACTCAGACTAGTACCCATAACTATGCAGAGATCAGCCTCTGAGGGCAATGATATATTTTCAAAGAATTCAGCTGGAAGCTGCTCGCCAAAAAAAACAATATCAGGCTTTACAAGACCCTGGCAGCCTTCCTCGAGGCAGTGAGGTACCGACTTTTCGGCGATCGCTTTGAGCATGAGCTCCTTCGAGTAAGGAGTTTTGCACTCAATGCACCTCTGGCTATGGTATGTTAGCATCTGAATATAAAATATTGAGTGTAGATCCCGCACTTTGCAAAGCTACCATGTGCCTCAATGATTTTGTCATCAGGAACCCCCGCTTCCCGCTCCAAGCAGTCAATATTTTGTGTGAACAGCTTCAGCAACATTCCTTTTTTGTTCAACAGACTTATGAATGCATGTGTGATGGTAGGTCTGTATTTTCCGGGGTACAGCTCCTGCGCGAGAGTATAGAATGGGAGGGGATTGTTACGAAAGTAGTCGAGCGTGAATACGGCTTCAGCATAAGGTAATTTAAGTCGTTGGAGATTGGCATAGAGTCCAGTTTCTGGGGATCTGAAATCTGGTATTCCCGCAGAAGTACTGATACCCGCACCTGTCTTGTAGAAATGTCAATATGTACTAAACTGTAGGAGCCAAGGGACGGGAAAGCGTACCATGACCACTATGCGACGAGCCCGACCATCTTTGATGTACTTCCCCACAGCCTCCACTGTTCGGCTTTCAAGGGTCTCCGTAGGAACACTATCATCGATAGTTGACTGTTCCTGCCCCATTCTCACACGTTGGCCTTTGCCTTTACCCTTTCCACGACCTTTCTCACTGTCCCGCCACGGCTTGCTTTGCTGCAGCTGTTGGCGATGGTTCTTGTGTTTCCGCCCTATTTTGGAGTTCTAAGTGTGATTTCGGCTTGAAAAAAAGAATATCTAAGTAGAATTTTACGAACTGATATGAGTCCGAATGTGGGCGGGGAAAGATTTTGGGGTTGACCTGAGTCGCAAGTCCGAAATTGTAGGAGCGCGGTTAAGCTCGAGGCTGCCGTCATGCCAAGGCACTGACCCCAAATGTGGATGGTATATGTGCTAAGCGATATTAGGAATAGCGTGGGCTCAATTACAACCCTAAATCCACGTCCCACGATGTCCTTCACTTGGATACCGTCGCCATCAGTGTTGTTTTGTACGCAAAGATATTGCCATTTCCATAGAGCCACGGCAATATATCCACTAATTTAAACTATAACTAAGCCTGGGGTTTCTAGCGGAGCCACTATATGCTTTAGGCACATGGATAAATTTCAGAGGAAGGACAGGTGCTCTGACATGTTGCAAGTCATGCAAGAGTTTCATCGAGTTCTCGTGGTCCTTGAAGATTATATATTACTCCGCATTGAATCAAGCCATCTTTATGAAGGTGCAGAATATCTTCAATGGCTCCATCTTCGCGATGCGACCCGCAACCATTTATCTCGTGTATTTGAGTGGTAAATAGTGCAACCACATGATTGACTCTTACGAACGACTAACGCGAATTGGGTATATTGATTGAGGATATCTCTAAGATCATTTCTCCTGACCTATCTTGGCAATACCTGCTCTGGCTACTTTAAATGTTTAATTTCACATATCACAGGATATTTAAACTATGCCATTTTCTTCCCTTTTTAACTGATGAACATTCTGAGTTTATGGATTACGAAAAGAAACACATCCTGCGTTATCTAAAATCTAGCAACATCACAATAATTTGCAAAGATATTCCAGAACCTTTTTAAGCTCCATTGCAATTAAATCATCTACATCTTGTTGAACTAACACGGCTGAAATGCAGACATAATTGCCTATTTCGAAACCTCTAAAACTACAGGTGTCATACCATATCCCCTATTTGGTGTCGCATTTATATGCACGCCCGTATCTCTAGAAATTTACCGTTCTCCCATCGCCTAATTTAATGGGCGATTTTCGACTTGTGCGGAGGTTCGCTAAGGGGGGGCTGCGAAGGAGGGACATTGTTGGACGGGACAGGCCCAATTGGTCCATGGCCTGGATGTATAGATGGAGGTGCGATATGCGCTTCAGACGAAGATCTAGCATTGAGTGCTGACGTATCCAGTGTGAAATGAGGCCATGTTGACAGATTGATTGGACTAGACGAAGGAATGGTCAAGTGACCATGGCTATCCCAGGGATTCATCGTGACGGAAAACTTTTGCCTGCTTGTGCCTGTGGTTGGTATTTTAGAGGAAAGGAGCTCGCTGGTCAAAATTGATGCCAGCTGAGATGATGATGGAGGGACAGTGGAATTTGGTAAGTCGGAAATGGATCCAGGCGCGGATGGTTGTGAAGGAAATGGAGTTAGTGTTGGTTTTATCACTGTAGAGGAAACGGTTGTTGAAATAAAACTAGAAGAGGCTAGTTCAAGAGTAGATGAGGTCTGATAAGAAGATAGGTTTGAGCCCGGAAGGGAAGAAGTGGATTGGTGTTGAGAAGTCGACAAAATGCTTGATCTTGGAAACTGTAATGTGGTACTACCAATATTAGATTTGGGTATACTGGAGCTGAGGATAGTGGATTTTGAAGCTGTTGACATGAATCCTGATTGTGGGGTTGATAATACCGAGTGTGGTGATGAAGTCACTAAGGTACGAAATGAGTGTGTTTGTGTTTGTGACACTGAGGTCGAAGAAGTTGAGGTTGAAGTCTGTGAGGCAACCCCAATAGAACTTGAAGATATTATCGTAGATCCCGAAAGAGTGAGTAGCGGTCCTGATATTTGTAAACCTGAGTTAGAGATTGAAGTTGATGGAATTGGTCCAGTTTTTGAAACCCCAGAGCTAGATCTGGACATTGATGCAGTGTCCGAGTCAGTAGTTGGATTGATACTAGAGGAAGAGGAAGACAAAAGGTCATTTCCACTCGTTTTTGTTACGGACGAGGACGTTGTATGAGGGTAAAGTGAACTTGAGCTAGACGTCTGTTTAACTGAACCCTCACCTGTACTTGTACTTCTACTGGTAAGTGAAGAAGACGAATAACTGTTTCCTCCTGTTGAATTCGATGACGATGAAGACATAGGAGAATTGATTGATTCGGAGCTAGATGTTTGTGGAACTAGATTTGTGCCTTCGCTTGGCATGCTGACAGTCAAAATAGGAGTTGAAAGGTCATGTTTACCTGTCGATGGCGAAGGTGAGTGTGGCGTCAAGGTAATTGTTCCTAGACTCGTTGGTATCGTGCTTACGCCTTTTGTAGATATTTTCTGAGGGACTGGAATACTTCCATGTCCTGAAAATGAGGCTGAGGGTGAAAGGAAGGGTATCGTAGACATGCTAAATGTTGACAGCGTAGAGAAAATAGAGCGTGAACATCTAGGTGCGTCTCTAGGCTGAATAATACTCGCGAAAGTGCCTACATCTAAAATCTGGTTGGGGAACGCAGGCCATGCATCGTGATACCAGGGGAAAGCAGCAGCTTCAAACCAAACCTCTGTGGCTGCCATGGGTGAACAGTCATCTGCATAGGCATGGTGAGGATCGTACATAAGTACCGCCTTCCCCCTTGAATTATCTAGCGTTGTGAAGGGGTCTTGGGGATCATAGCCTATGACTTGCATAGAACCGAGGCCGTTTCCAAGATTTAAGATCCGCCATAAGACCTCCTGGATCTTAGCCACATGGCTGGGATATTGGTAATCGTTTGGACCCGGATCTCGTACACCTCGCGTGCGTGGTGTGATAATTACGGCATGTACTCGATTTTCCATGGTGTTATCAAAGTCACCACCTGCGGAAGTATACCGTGCGATCCCATGATCCTGAGGGATATGACTGTTGCCACCGCCGAATTCTATGGGATACAAACAATCAGATCTGAATGTATCCGAGTCAACCTCTGCTAAGAACGTTGGGTTTTCGAAGATGTGGACCATCCAAACCCGCTTTCGTGAAACAATGATGATGGCAGTGCAACCAAACAGAGTTGGTGCACCAAGAACCCCTCGGTTCTTGGAAAAAGGAAACGAGACGTATCTTGTCAAATCTCCGACCGAAATTTGTTGTGCGTTCATCCAGATGTCGTGAACAAACCTGTCAACATCACCATACCACGGCGGACTGTTTGGGCTCGGCAGTTCAACTCGCTTGAAAAGACTACGTTGTGAATGCTTGACAGGAGGATGTTCGCATATTGGACAAGCACCTGCAGAGCATAGGTGAACCGAAGCAGTGGCAGAGGCGGTGGAAACGGTGTTTATTGAGGTGCCAGTTACACCACATCCCGACACCGTAGAAGTTGCTGTAGAGCAAGTCTGTGTCATTAATGTAGGATTCATAGACACAGGAGTGGCAAAGCATGAAACGAACGTCCGATACACCGTCGAAACTGGGCAAGCAGCTGTCGAAACAGACGTCTTTGCCCCCCCTTGGACGTCACATCCAGACATCGTTGAAGTCAATGTCGAGCAGGTTTGCGTCGTCAGTGCTGAATTTGTCACCACCAATGTCACCAGGCAAGAAATGTAGGTCTGATAGATGGTCGAAGTCTGTGAGCAAGACATTTCGGTGGAGGATTCCTGTTTCGATGACGATTGCGCTGATTGATCTTGTGACGTCGGCGTCGTTTGCACCTGAGATGTTTGTGTCGATTGCTCCTGAAATGACTGCGCTTGGGATGGTTGCATGCGAGATTGTTGACCCGAGTCATCTGGTATGTAGGGAGGTTGAAATTTTGGATCCCACGAATCTAGTGCCGCCATTCTATCTTTGATGTTTTGGATGAGCTCTTCCATTCCCCCTATTACACCAGCGTCAATCATATTGCGCAATTTCTCAATATCTTGTGCAATACAATGAATGATATCAGCAACAGTCTTTGCTATATCACAGAGAAATTTTAAGGGCCCACAGTGAGGTTTCTTAGGTGTGCAATCTGGGATTGGAGGCGCATTTGGCGGCCTGGGAAGCTTGGACTGGAACGTATTGGCCAAGTTGAGAAGTTTAGCGACATTTTTGAGTATCTCTTGTTTATTCAAAACACGATCGATCTTGAATTGATCGAGGAGAGCCCAGATATTAAAGGTTATCTCATTCAGGTCTTTGATTGACTTAGTGAAGTCCACATCGGTTGGACTCGGCAATGGAGTAGGGAGACCAGGCCACATTGACACCGTTGCATTTGTCACCGTCAATATAGTGGCGTTAAAATTGAACAAGGTGGATAAGAGCGGAGGAGGTGTAATCGATGTGTTTGTGACCATGGTAGTTTCTAGAGAGTGAGAGGATTGAATTGAAGTTGTGATACCGCTCGACAATCGGGAATCAAGGAAGCCATCTGAGGTTGCTCCGATTTTGGAGGAAGTATTGGAGGCAAACGTGATATTTTGGTAAACTGTTTTTCTTGACTCTATAGTAACTAAGGTGACTTCAGTCTTTATCCTGACATCGCGTGAAGTTGATTTGGTAGTATTGCTCCAGTCCATTGATATTGCCATAGAAGGGTTAGACAGTGTGGCAGTGGTTCTATTGACTAAAGTTGATTGTTCCGTAGCCGTCGATGCAGAATAACTGCGAGAATTCTCCGAAGTGGTAACGGTTGCACTGGTGTTTCGAATTGCGGAATTGGTAGTCGGAGGAAGGACGAAGGAGGCCACCGATGAGGTTGAAGTGGAGCCTGTTTGAGCTCCGACATGACTGAGACTGGAAAGCACAATGAGTGCTCGGCATAGAAGTTGTGGTGTCATTAGCACTCTCAAGTAGAGTTGCTAGATATAGGTAGGTAGTAATATGAATTTGTGGTGTAGATACTGGGTGTAGGGTTGGGTGGTGAATCTGAGTGAGTGGTTGGAGGAAATAAAATTTACTTTCGACATCTGGGGGATCTTTATGCTGGAGACCTTCCTAAGATACTAAGATTGGTGAAAATTTGAGTAAAATGAGGTCATGGTAAGTGAAAGAGGGTATTGGCTGTTTGAGGTATCATTGTCTGAAGATAAGAGGAACATATACGTTTTTGTCTATATTCACGCTAACAAGTGAATCTATCTAGCTATTATCAAGTGTAGTAGGGTGAAATGGAAGGAGCGTGGAGGGGTGTTACTGAATTAGAAATCACAAACACATGGGAGTCTCTTGTTCTTCTCTAGAATAGTTACGATGATGCTGTTCCTCGCATTACCAATTTCGTGTTTACTATTATCATTCAATCTAACTTTATTATATTTAAAAGTAAAAGATACAAGAAAGATAATTTCCGCATCATACCTGTCGGCCAGTTGAGTGTCATAGGTTGATTACACGAGTACTGAGTGGTGACATTGATATTCTATTTCAGTATCTTACACGTACGCATTGAGTATAGGAAGCTTTATTACTATCAGTGACAAGTAAAAGCCACTTTTAACTAATTCTCTCGTTATCAAGATTTCCACATAGGACAACGGTGAACACGTTGAGAACCATTTCTCTTGGACGATACAATCGTGTCATAATAATGGTTATGGCATTCTCTCCATTAATTACTTGAAATCCTTTGCTGACATAGGCATCTCTTCAATTTAATCTCAGCTTTTTTTCGATTGCGAGGTTATTTTACATACACCCTTCCCATGAGTAAGTCGCTAGCGTGAGCCATTGCACAGACAGAATTTTCATGGATAACTGAAAAATGGTATGGGTGGCAGATGGCGCTAGCAACTCGTTTATGAGCGGGGTGTACTAGACATCAAGAGCCGAAGGCGCCTGTCTCAGCTAGCTATAGCATGCTTGTGTCTTTCACCACACACACGCTGTGTGCCACTGTGTCATTGACGAGCAACCTCTACCCATGTCATCATTGCCTTCATATAAGTTCCGCATTGGCAGTGATATAATTAAATCTGCCATATTCAAATGTCTCATCTTTGATCTACTAGAATAAGATCACATAGTAGATTTAGAACGCGTCAGCGAACTTTCAAGAGGTATGTGGATTGTTTCTGTTGAATTTATAGTCTTCTAGTATTTCCCGTCAGAGTACAGGATGTCTTGATTTCCTCATTTTGGCGATTAGATCCAACCGTTGCACGTATTGATATGCGAACCCCTGTCTAAACTTTACCCCTACACATTGTTTTCTGCATCTACCTTTTCCGGTAACCTTACCTCCGGCGCACATCTTTCCGCCCCTACATGTAAAATACCAACTTGCTTCACGACAAAAAACCCCAAAGGAAGAGCGATTCCCCACCAAGCGGAAATGAGTCCGGCCGATACAACAAGCTAGATTTGAATTAACAGTGTTAAAGAGAATCCAATACAAGGTATCATACCGGTGCTGATGTAGAGCTAATTCCTGAAGCTACACACTGCCCTGCCGCTTCCACAGCGCGACAGACCGAAGTAAACCTCACAACCTCCGCTGTGTCTTTTGATAAAAAGCCCATTAACCAGTATCCATAGTTGTACGTGAGGGCGAATTCGACCTGCTGAAAGACGTACAACGCCCAGCCTTCACCAAACTTTGAATCTACCCAGTCCAGAGCAGGCTTTTGCGCAGTGTATCTGTGTTGGATTACAAGCGCCCATGTCCATACTCCACCACTCAGTACCATAACTCCGAGGAAGCCGTATCTAGCACGTTGGTTCAACGTCAGCCTTTTCCAGTCCAGAAAGGTTCCCATAATCCCTGTTGCAAGAACTTGTGCGAGAGCCGTGATGAGGGATGCGAGAGCTCGAGACCGAACACTAAAGTACAATGACATGTACGAGCCGATGTATGGTAGTGACCAAGTCACATAGAGGAAGTACGGAATCCTATGTGAATGTAAGTAGGGCCTATCTTTGATTCCCAATTACAACGTACAATAGCAAGAACTCTTTTCGAACAAGCAATTTCAAGGTTGATTTTAGTTCTATAGCGGCAGGAATAGCCGGGAAGACTTTGACCTTGGTCCCGTTCCTACGCTGCACCTTTTGTGGTGGCGAAAGGAGCATAGCAACTGCTGGTCCTAAACACTCTTTTCTTTGTCAGTATTTAGCACGAGGTACGATTTCAGACCGACGTACGAAGAATAACGAAAATAATATACGTCCTCCAATTTAGCTTTCCTAGGGATTTCCCACTATAGTTGAACGCCAAGTTGATCGACCCACCAAGAATAGCGCCACTGTTCCGGTATGCCAACCAATATGCCAAATAGCGGCCCCGGGTCTCTGGAGGTGGGTAGGTGAGCATAATTGCACCCTCGGCAGCCCAGAACATCCCGGCTGTGATTCCACATGCCACCGACCCAAGGTATATGAACCACTGGGTTCCGTAACGATTGTTCTGGTACAGTGCTGCCGAGTATAATGCATATCCGGTAGTGCCAAATGCAAGGGTTAACTTGAGTCCGATACGATTGATAATAATGCTGCCGCTAAGACACGTAAGTGTCATGAGGGAGAAGAGAACAGCATTGCCAGCCCTTCATTTCGTTAGCCCATATGTATTTATACAATAGAATAGTAAGAGCACTTACATAATGAGGTACGGAGTTTGCTGTCCTCCGGCTCCAACCGATTGCATTGCATTCCACAGTCCAGGAGCCGTGAAAGCGCAGAACCCGACCACAGTAGCTTGGAAAAGGACACCACGGAACCATGAATATGGCTTTTTCACATTTGAAAAAATCTCTTCAGGGCCTTCAAGCCTGCTCTCTGCTGGAAGAATATGGGAAGATTTAGCAAGATTAGCCATCGCTGAGATATTCCCGATTAATGAATTTGGGATTCAAAGATTAACCACGGTATAAATTGTTCAGATTTTGAGGCCAGATCTAGTCCATGTATAAACCAAAGGTGAGAAATACCCGGCTATCTATACCCATACTCCCAGTTCGTCATCCTCACCATAGATGTGCTAATTGTGTACTGCCGGATTACGGTTCAACTATGTGGATCTCGGCAAAACTTCGGTGACGAGGTGGAGGAGTTCATGATTCAGACACATGAGCTGGATGCTTTTTATACGAAGATAAGGATAAAAAACAAGAAGTGGTGCGAAGTGCTCTCCAAAAAAAAGCGAAAAATTTATATGATAACTCTACAGGGTTGAACTAAACACATCAAGACATCATTTCTCGTGCCGAACAACCGAAGAGTATGATTTAGTCCTACTTAGGAAATCCTGAAAGCTTACCTCGCCTTGGCTTTGCGTGAAAGGCGGTTTGGCCCTCGTCACACCATCGAAACCATGAATTGCGTTCCCCATGACGTGCGGAAATCAATAGGAAATTATTCTCCATTATATTGCGATAATATTGTCTTCGCTTTGTTGACACGAGTCAGCATACTTTAGAATGATCACGAAACTACGTACATAATTACCAATCTCGGGAGGCTCCTATTTAATCTTTCATATTTTGAAGGGAGCGTTACAACGTGGAGAAGGTTTGCTTTCTATAGCAATACCGTAAGTTAATCGTGTCCGTCATCTCCGCTATCAACATGATGAAAACAATTCCGAATTTCGACACTTTCACTTTCCCTGGCCAGGGGCGTACATTGATCTTTGGATATGAAAAAGATGGTGAATTCCCTCTGGCTCTGAAGACAAAGGCAGAGTGGACGCCAACATTAGAAGAAGCGGTCGCATCAATCAGGAGTTCCATTGAGTCAGATGACATATTTCAATTACTGAAGAGACATGGTGGTGCTCTTCTTTTCCGTGGTCTTCCTATTAAAACGCCGGATGACTATAGTCGTGTAGCGCATGCGTTTGGATTCCAGGCCCATAAAGAAGTTGGAAGGCCACCAATCAGGACGGTGTTGGCACCAAATATAACAACTGCCAACGAAGGGTACTCCTAACGCTTTAACAGTCTTGAGAAATGATTTTAACATATGTTAGACCCCCGGAATTACCGATCTGGCCTCACAGCGAGTATGGTTGGTCCGTTATCCACCCAGCATGGCTCACTTTCTCCTGCCTCGTGGTCCCTCCTTCTGGAGGAGAAACACCAATTATATCAAGTATTGGACTAGCAAATGCTCTCGAAAAGCAAGCCCCATTATTCTACAACAAGCTCCTTCGCTATGGAGTCCGTTACATATATCGTTATGGCCGTGAGCAGGTTCAATCGAATACAGGTGCTAGTATCTTTGCTGCATATGGTCAGCAAGTCGAATCGGATGATGATGAAGAAACAATACGAAGCAAGGTAGAAGAGGAAGTGCGAAGACATAGTAATCGGTTTGAGTGGCACGAAGACGGATCATTGAGTGTAACGCATATTGTACCCAGTAAACCTCTCAACATTTCTGCTTCCAAGATGATTGTTGCTGACGACAGTGTTGAGTTATTCGAAAGCATGCCTCGACAGGTCACAATACCTGGTTTGGCAATCTTACTAGTGCTTACGGCCGCTCACGTCACCACGGCGCCACAAAGCCTCCATATCACGGTGACGATGGCTCATACCATCCTCCACCCACGTATGGCGATGGGACAATTATCGAAACTGAGTATCTAGAATTGGCTCTAAGATTGGCAGAGGCTATGCAAGTCAATATTACTTGGGAAGAAGGAGATGTGGTGTTGCTTGATGTAAGTCTTGAATGGTGGAATGGTGTACGCGATGGCTAACAAAGGCGTCAGAATTACGCCGTCATGCACTCGAGACGTCCTTGGACAGGGAAGAGAGTTGTACTTGCAGCTCTTTGGGACCAGGATAACAGGATTGAAGATTTTCCTGAAGGAGTCAAAATACTTGCTGAGAGGGAGAGTGTAGACCCAGGCAGAAAGGCACTGTGAAGTGATAAGTTGCACCGCCAAAATTAAGCAGAAGAGCAACCATGACGAAATACGTGGAAGACGTATGGAGAGACTCCTGTATCTTCCTAAGATTCTATAAATACTCGCAGTCATCCATTACAGATTTTGGTTTAGACTTTCTAATACGACATGGATCAAATTATATTTCTACACTTCAGCCAAGATCGGACCAGAAAGATGTTTGATGAGTCCAAAACCCATCTCGATAGGGCATAACAAAAGATCACTAGTTGTAAATTCATCGATTGAACAGGAATTATTATTCTTTGGAAGTCATATAGTATTTTTTTCTGTACACTTTTGCTATTGTGACCAATTTCAAGAATCTTCAACAAGAAAAATTCCAGTTATTCGAGCTTAAAATATCATAGCAGGGATCCCCTAGGCTATACTTGCTTAGCAGTCTTCGGGTTAGTGGTTA
The DNA here is from genome assembly GCA_013620735.1 of Clavariopsis aquatica. NCBI lineage: Eukaryota > Fungi > Ascomycota > Dothideomycetes > Pleosporales > Clavariopsis > Clavariopsis aquatica. Next base: position 2,946 of record JAAZQE010000332.1, on the reverse strand, counting down.
TTGCTAGGGCAATATTTCATATGTTCCCCAAACGGAATCCCCAGCAACTTTCTTTACAGCCATGTCTGCACCCACTCGAGGTACTGACGTCGGCAGAGGAACTAGGGAAGTCGGTAGAGGCTTCGCACCATCTTGACTAAAGTTCCCACCACATCCCTCCCAATTCCCCCACGCTCCATCCTCAAACTTCTTCCACTGCATTGTGTTATCCTTGCCCGTACAACCGACATTAGTTTGCCCGGATTCCCAAGAGTTGGTAGTAGGAGCACCCATGCAGCTGCCCCCTAGGTTCTCCCAGTTGCCCCAACCTCCGCTGCCGGTCCATGATCGATGCCATGTCTCCACTTTCTATCAGCATCGAAGCCAAAAGACTTATAGTTTGAGGGAACACCTACATTTCCATCTGTTCCTTTGCCAAAGCAATCCATATGCGAGTTATTCCATGAAATAACCGAGGGACTGGACGCAAACGTGCCTCCCATGTTCTGCCAATTACCCCAACCACCTGAGTTGGACCACCCACGATGCCACATATTCACACCATCATTTCCAACCCCAAAAACATCCATAAAGCCATTCCCACGACTGATAACTTGGACAGAACTAGCAAAGGTCCCTCCAAGCGACTCCCAGTTTTGCCACACACCACTGCTGAGCTTACGCATGTAGAGGCCGTTATTCGTTGCTACACCTGCAGCGGCCATCTGTGTGGTATCCCAGGATGTCATTGTAGGGGGTGACTTGAAGGTACCGCCAAGAGATTGCCAGTCAGTCCAAACATTATCATATGTGGTTGCTGTCCACATTGATGAATCTTTACCGATGCCGGTGACAGTGAAAGAGTTTGAGTTGTTCCAGAATGTGGCGGATGGGGGTGAATTAAAAGAACCCCCCAGGTTCTCCCAATTTCCCCATTCATTATACTTTCCGGGGCGGTACCAAAACTTATCGATTTGATTAGAACCATCTGAGCAGACAGATAAGGGAAGTGAGGGGCCTTTTTACCTTTCCATCACTTCCACAGCCCATTATTGTTTGCAAAGCATGTTTTACGCAATTGCAGCATATTGGCGCAAAGTAAAAAGGGGGCGGGGTCTTGCTACCACCCGTCCCTAGGTTCTCCCATCCATTCTGCGAAGGCAGCCATTGCTTTGCTTACGAAGTGAGTACATGAGAAGCACTAATAATAAAGATCATATATACCTGGGGAATTCCAAAATTTGTGCTTTATCTATGCTGAAATTAGACAAGAATATAGCAGTGACAAGTACTTGACTTGCAGCTTTATCATTGCTAGTACCAAAGGCACTAAGAGTGTCGGGCCCATTGGAGAGGAAAGCCAAGGAGCTGTATAGGAGGAGATTTCCGGCCCTGCACTATTATTTTAGCTAATATTTAAGCTTTTAGGTCTTGATTCACATCTGAGATACGATTGATCTGAACCAGTAAAGAGAAATCCAAAAGAGCCTGTAGGAACGTACATGATGTAAGGACTGGCCCTGTGGAAATAAGTTTCCAGGAAGAAGTTGTGTCAGACTCGAAGAGAAGGGATGAACCTGACATCGGGAGCCATTCCCGCGAGCTCGGGTTTTTTATAGAAGAGGGCACAACAGCTAACAGCGGGGAAAGCTATTCTTCCGATAAGCATGCATACAAATATTGACAAAGTGCAATACCTTCAAACTACCCTGCAAGCATGGCCTTGGCCCGAGCTGAAGATCATCGCATCCATGAGGAATTACGCTATGGTTACTATTATTTAGACACATAAAATGGGAATGTGTGTACAGCGACGTGTAAGTCACTAATTCTGACATGGTATCCAAATATGGGTTCTCAAGCATTGAAGCTGTAAAGCATTCGGCACTTCAATATAGAAATATAAGGTACATATTTCCTTTCAAATTAGTGCTGGGGGGAGGTCCATATCCGTCATGAGCTGCGGCTTGGCCGCATATGCAGATGAAAAGTGGTGTTGTCCTAATATGCTAGTGAGATTTAAGAGGTTGATATAATGAGGCTCTGCGGAATTGAAACCTATTCGGAGATATCAGTTAATGAAGAATACGACCGCTGGACTGACCGGTTAGCTTTGGACGTAGCTCGGGGAGCGGTCGGAAGCCGAGATATACACGTGACCTTTCGAACATGCTTTCTGGGAAGAGATTTTGTACAAACTACAGAGAAAGGCGTTCAATTTAGGATTTTTGCATGTAAAACTCTGGATATGAGAGGTTCCAGGCTCTATAGACGTGCAGTGGATTTCGATGTTACAAACTGTGCTTTCCCAATTTCAGCGGCAAGTTCCGATCGTTCAGCGTCCCAACCCATGATGAGATCTTCAACTACATTAGTCTCATCCTGTCCCCAAATTATCCCCCCACTAGCTTCCCAGCTCCCATTTTCGTTTTGCCTAAGCACACGATAGCTCGGTACGCCACAGATTCCTACTGCTTTTGCCTCGGCAGTGAGATCACGAAGCTGGGCCTTGACGGCTGGCGTGGAAGACTTTTTAATTATAGCCGCTCCATTGTAACCTCCGTTATTGAGAACTTCAAGAAGAACGCTCTCATCGGCCACTTCAGCGTTATGTTCCCAGCATGCGCGATCTATGGTAGACTGTTAGCAGCTTGCCTTACAACATTTAAGGAGAAGGAAGGAATACATAGTAAAGGTACCAAAGTCGGTTCAATTAGGGCGCATCGAAGTACAGTGGGTGTTCGGATAGGGAAGACATCTGCCCAATGAAATTCAATATGTTTGTCTGGACTGCCTTCCTGAACGTTTATTGTGTTCCAATAGTTCACCCAATCAGCATGATCTTGTCTCGACCATAGCGCTTTTGCTGGAGAGACAGCAGTCATTGGCAAATTTGGAGCTCCAATTCTATATTTCTCAATTAGTGCCGTTCATTGCAAATCCTTGTCAGTAACCTCGGGGGGGGGG
>JAAZQE010000331.1:0-30794 GCA_013620735.1 Clavariopsis aquatica | reverse complement strand
GGATTGGGAACATCGGCATTCACCGGCGCCGGTCATGCTCCGTCTCCCACGCGCTGCATCCTTCTCTAGTAAGATAAAACCAGAACCACTGGGCTCATTCATTGATTCATTTCATTTCACAGTTATTCGCTTTCGTCTTGATTCATTTAGTTTTTTTCAGTCACTTATACGTTTAGTTTAATCGTCTAACAGATAGCCTCTTGATAAAATTACAATGATGGAAACTCGGGCATCCTCACCAATACCCGGATCTACAACAAACGAGAAATCTTACCAGAATTCACTCCACTCAAATTCTCCCAACAATGAGGTGTCTACGAACGAATCGGAAATAGCCAAGGTGGAAGAGCAACCGGAGTACCTAACGGGTATGAAGGTGGTTTTGACCGTGGGTAGTGTCACATTAGCTTGTTTTCTTTTATTGTTAGATATGACAATCCTCGCAACAGTAAGAGTTATCTCCCATGGATTTGTCGTTATAACATTAACACATCTAGGCTGTTCCTCAGATCACAAGTACCTTTCATTCCTTATCCGATGTTGCATGGTACGCTGGTGCCTACCAGCTCGCAAAGTAAGCCGCATCCTTTCTCTAAGGCATTTTGCTAATGATCTTTAGTTCCGCACTGCAACCGCTTACTGGAAAGATTTACACTTATTTCAATGCCAAGGTTCGCCATTCTCCATTCTAGCTACAGATGGAGCCAACACTGACAGCTCCCCAGAACACATTTTTGATATTCTTCTTTATATTCGAGCTTGGGTCATTAGTATGCGGCATAGCCCGCTCCTCCCCTATGCTCATTGCTGGTAGAGTCATCGCAGGGATAGGGGGGTCTGGAATGATGAATGGAGGAATGACAGTCATTGCGGGATCTGTACCTCTCATCAAACGCCCCTGTGAGTTCTAATATACTGCTACATCTAGAAGCATGACTAAAGCGTCGAACTGCAGTGTACACCGGCATCGTTATTGGGGGTAAGTTTAATATACCGATAGAGGAATCGTAATGTTGTGCTGATGATGATCCGTCTAGTTGCTCAATTAGGAATTGTGATTGGACCATTGCTCGGTGGTATGTTTATACAGTTAACAATACTTCTTTCAAAGGTCGTGGCAGAAACTAACTGCACCTCATTTATTTAGGGGCTCTAACTGAATATACAAGCTGGCGATGGTGTACGTAAATCCCTAAAAACTTCAGACCTCCTCTAGAGTTCATCGAAGTCGAACTAAAAATTTCAGGTTTCTTCATCAACTTACCGATCGGAGGGCTCGTGGCGCTCCTCCTCTTCTTCGTCAATATCCCCGATCTCACTGTCAAAGAACCCTTCTCGTTTGTTCTAGTACGAAAGGTTCTGCCGGAACTTGATCTTTTCGGTTTCTCCCTCTTCGCCCCTGCTTCGGTTATGTTTTTGCTCGCGATTCAGTTCGGCGGGGAGTCACATCCTTGGAACAGCTCTGTTGTCATTGGCTTGTTCTGTGGCGCGGGAGTAACAATAATTTTATTCATTCTCTGGGAAATCCGTATCGGTGATCGGGCTATGATACCTGGGTCTATCGTTAAGCAGAGGATTGTGTGGGCGAGTACTGGACATGGTGGTTTCCTCATGGCTACCACCTTCGTTGCTGGGTATTATATGCCCATCTACTTCCAAGCCGTACGAGGTTCAGGGCCAACAATGAGTGGGGTGTACCTGCTCCCTAGTATCCTATCATCCCTGATGACAGTGGTTATCTCTGGCGGGGGAAGTAAGTATATATCACCCCATCATTCGTATTCCTCTTCTGATATATAACAGTGCCAAAATTTGGTTATTACCTTCCCTGGGCGGTTTTCTGCGGTGTATTCACTGCCTTAGGCACCGGCCTTGTTTCAACGTTCTCGCCCACCACAAACGCATCAATGTGGGTTGGGTATCAAATCATCCTTGGCATTGGCCGTGGATCTGGCATGCAAGTCGTGAGTAGCTACCTGAATTATCTATACTGCAAATCTAATACACACGAGGGAATAATCGCTGTTCAAAATACTCTCCGCCCCGACCAAATACCTGTCGGTCTCGCCTTCCTCATGTTCTTTCAGAGTTTCCTCGGAGCCGTAACAATCGTCATCGCAACCACTATTTTCACGCAAAGTCTTTCTAATGGAATCAGCAAATATGCACCATCCGTGTCGCCACAAGAAGCCTTGGCCGCCGGTGGTGGGGCGCAGGCTGTAAGAGCTTTGGTTCCGAGTGGGGGTACTGAGCTGCAAGGGCTGCTAAAGGCGTATTCTAATAGTTTTGATCATGTTTTTTATTTGTTGGCTGCATTTGGGGTGTTGACTTTTGTGTTTGCATGGGGGACGGGGTGGAAGGATATTCGAGGGAAGAAGAGAGAGGTGAAAGGCGAGGAGAAGGGAAATAGTACCGAGGTCGTTTAGGAGGCCTCTGTTTTGATTGACACCATACGGTTGGATAAGAGTTGTGAACCTCATGTATGAAGTTGAAGGAGCTACTGAGCTCATTATACACTGAAAACCGATAGAATAGACTGTAATTTTGTATGTAGACATCAATTGAAAATCTCTTCATAAAGCGTACACAAGCTCAGTGGATATTGCGATAATTACTCTAACTGGTGTCCATGCGTACTTGCATTATCAAAATGAGAAGATAGAGCATGTCAATTTGGATCCCCTTCAACACATTTTCCACTAAGAAATAGTGATAGAACTCGACCCACTACTGGTATGACTCCCATTTGTATACCCCTCCGTAGCAAGAATCATATAGTTATGCCGTCCCAGCTTCATACCTGCTTTGCTCCACGCATCAAAGTGTTTCCCCGTTGTAATCGTCCCACCAACTCTCTTCTCCGTCCGGACTGACCAGTACTGCTGAAAGGTCCTAGTACCCTCAATTGAAGGTTTATTGACGCGTGTGCTCTGATAAAGCTCGTACGTCCCTTCCTCAAAGGTAAAGTTTCCCTTGTAAGTCCACGGTTCACCAGGTTCCAAGGTACCATATGAGTCCACGATGTAATATTCGATAAGGGGGCTATTGGTCCATCCGTAGAGGGATAGATAGCCTGGGCCTGTTGGTGTATATGTTCCTGTGTATTTGACGGTACTATACAAACGCATCTATTAGATTTCTTGACCACAATTGGTTAAGGTACAGATAAAGTTACCGAGATCCACCAGGACTCCATCCCTTTCCACAAACAAACCCTCCTGTCTTCCCCTGCCATGTCACGCTATAGGAACCCCCATTTCCACTTTTACAGTTATAGTTCCCACTACCTTCCTGCCATGAAGACCAGTAGAAACCCTGGCGAGGGGAAAGTTCGGCTGGTTCAGGCGCAGGAGCGGTGAGTACTCCTGAGATGAGTGAGGCAGCTCCAACGAGAAGGTTAGTGAGAATCATGACTGTAGGTATTGAATGCAGAGATTGTACTTGGCTAACGCTCAAAGCAGGCCCTTTGCGCTTTATGTCCCATTGCCCACAAGCCAAGATCAAACTGCCTAGAAAATTTCATTTCAAGACTCGATTTTTGGTGATGTTGTTTGAACCAGGAATATCTCGTTTAGCCTGATGGCGTTGCGGGTGTATTGTGAGTGGTTCCCATATTGTTGGTTGCCGGCCACCGGCACTTCTTTGCTCGTTAACAGGGGCCAATCGGAAGAAGCAGACGCCCCAACCTTGATGCCGGGCCTAGTTTATAACTATACTTCAACGTCAAATGATCAGGACACCTGGGTATCCTTCATATACGTGCTATTTGAGAGTTAGAAGTCATTGGGTTTGGGCGAGAGTGGTGAAGGATCCAAACTTGAAGAACGGGTAATGAAGTATGTCGTGCGTTGATATTCACTGCCTTCTACTTTGTTCCTCGGTTCAAAATATCCATCTCTGAATTTCGAATGCATGTGGGCTTAGGATACCTATTTAGACTTCTCAAAGATATCATGTCTGGTTTTGGTATGTGAAATTATCTGAATTGTCTCTGAAGATATCCCTACAAATATCACTAAGATGAGAAAGTTTCAAGTACCAGCAAGCTTGTTTCTTTGAGATAGCCCCACGATAGATCAGTGGCCACGTAACCCCGCAATATAACTGCTCCACAACTGTCTCGTATCCTAGGAAAGTTCGAATATCAGTTTGAATTCAAGCCGGGGAAATGGACTGCTTGAGCTGTTCATTCCAGGCATACGAGAGACATGGTGCATACACCGGGCACAAAAGGTCAGCTGGGATATTGTCTACTCGTAGGATCTAGCAATAGTGGGTTCAAAAAAACAAAGCGCGTCAACTCGAGGTCTACAGAGAATAAGAGGGCTAAACCGGGCGAAGGGCGGACATCCGGATCATAGAAACAGGAGCTATATCAACAACCCGGCTTGGCTAGCTCTGATGTCTTCCTTGTACATGAGATATAATTGGTTTGGGTTTACCTTGGCGTCTAATTAACGTTAGTTAGCTAGAACAAAAGCACGGTATGGTGTTACCCTTTACCTCACGAATTTACTGTGGACTAATGTGAGTTTACTGTTCCAAATAAACAATTGAACGTGTCTATGGTTATTTATAACTATACAGTTATTTCAACACTTTACATATTACTCACGTAAAGACTTCCTTGACCTCCTTCTATAATTGCAGCCGTATCCTCACATAAGTTAAGCTGTGACAATGATGTCTATATTGGCGATACCTTTTCAGCCAAGTTGATTCGGGTTTGCGAATCCCTTTAAACTATTTGCAAGATCTCGTTCTTAACGATTCTATTCCACCAGAAGACCATTCAAAGATATAACAGGCTATGTCCGTTTGACTATACAATATTGTAAAACTAGAATCTTGAAACGGACTACTTCTGATTTCAGTTTCAATATATAACCTTTTCTTTACAAACCTTGAACCTTCATATAGCTCACTGTCCGCACACTAAAGGACCAAGTAAGATGCACCCACAAGATATCTAAGTGGACTTGGTAGGCGAATAGGCAAGTGCAACATCAGCGGTATGGCACCAGTACTACCAAATAGAGAAGAATGTATTGGTTGAAATGAGTTTAGAGGAGCTTGGGAGTCTTTCAGATATCATCCATTCTCCGCGGTGCTTCCGAGGACGTCTAGGAAGGGTGGTATTTCTTGCTAATCACGATTCAGGCGTCAGAAAATATCGGACAAAGATAAAACCGGACCCAATAACAAAATTACTGATATGCTATGCCTGCGGATTATTTACAATATATTGTGCATCCTACTTCGTAGAAGTCCAATAGTCTTCCTCGGGGATCGATGCCCGACAACCTGTTTGTAGAATCTAGTGTTAGGAAACCGAAAGCTTCGTAAGGTTTCCTTTACCCCATTTCCTAACACATTTTGTAACATAATAATCCATATACACGTTCCTTGTTTGCGGGTGGATTCTGAAAACCGGCTGATATCGACACAATAGCCGCTGCTAAATCGCATATGCTGCTGGCGAAAATCCGGGGTATTCATGCTTCCCCACAATATGTGCTTGGGGCAGGGATGTCTGTGGCAGGCTTAATTTATTATGGTAGGCTGCATAGATATGATGGTGACTAATCCATAAGTTACAAGAGAGGAAGTCTTGGCTGGGAATTGTGATAGAGAGTACGCAAAATTTCTAACTCTGTATCTCGGCAGTGAACTGCATTAACTTTCCATTTAACTCTCTAAACCAATAGCTATAGCCGTGACTTCATTGCTGTTGTATAGGTATTATGTGGTCACTTTGACACCTCACTCCCCACAGCTCCAAGATCAACATATTTACATGAATCCTCTAGCTTAGTATGGATAACTAGGGATTGCATTATATGTCTACAAATAGGTACCTGAGTGAATTATTGATAGTTCTAGTATAAATTGGCGGCAAGCGAAAGATAAACCAACACTTCGGAACGTATCATATCGAGTAGAAAATCATGTTCTGGTGGAATATTCCGAGCGCTGTGCGAATAAAATACCATAGTTAGACGTGAAGTGTCCAGATTGCGTTACTCAAGAGAAGACTACCGACTGCTCGAGTTCATACTTAAAGTCGACATAAAGGGTATCAATAATCTTCTCTTACTCTTAAAAATCGTCCAGGATTTCTTAATATTTTCTATTAACATTTATCTTGCCAAGAGTTCCCGAAACTCATTGACTCTCAATAGGGAATTGTGTTATTGGCATCACTTAAAGGAACAGCAATGTCATGAATTAATTGGAAAGAGTATAAAACTATAGAAATTATTAATCTCATTGGATATTTTCTTACTTGATCGGAGGCATGATGCGATGGAGGATCAGAGATACAAAGATACTTCAACCAACCTTCGCTCAGGAATTTCAGGGATTAGTCTCTTGGTAGTTTAGAAATACCTTGTGTCCTATATGGCCACAAGGTATTCTGATTGGCTTCACTCTATTTGTTATCGTGGTCTTTCTTATTCATGTAAGTATTCCGTGCTTAAGAATGAAAATCAGCAACTAGTCCCTCTAGGCTGCACGAGTTTCATGGAATCTTTCGCAACTAGAGGACCTAGCGGATATAGATAGCAGAGTTAGAGGCTAAGAGTCAACGCAGGCTGCACGTGCGTAACTCTGTGTCCGGGTAGGCGAGAGTTCATTTGTGCTGCTGGTGTACACACATCAGCTATTGCTCAGTAGCGTGGTAGAACCTGATACAAAGGGCCAATCTCGAAATATCCATCATTTCTGTGTTACTCAGTGTTGCCTTACCATGACCCATGGCTTGTGGCTGGTTGTCTTTTTCACCCGTCACCCCATCACTCCCGGCTTCACCTCGACAACGTCAAAGAAAGCATGCCGTCACATGTCTTGGCGCCCATGGCCAAAAATAAAAGAACTCTCGTCCCTCTGTCACAAACAATACACACTCCCTCGCTTGACAACCTCAAACTCCAAAAATCCACACCTCTACTGCACCACACTTCCTTGTGTCCATCATTACATCACTGCAACTCACAATGTACTTCACGGCCGCTCTCTTTGTGCTTTCTGCACTCGTCGCAGCTGAGGAGACCTACGCCGTCCCACCGTGGGTCTCATCCATCTCGGCCATCACCACCGCTCAGACTAGCGCGCCTGGTTACATGACCCTACCTACTACCACACCCCCAGTTTCTACCGTCGTCGTCTCTTCTGCGCCTCCGGTCAATCCCACTAGTGAGGCCACTATTACCAATTCCGAGCCGCCCCATTTCACTCTCCCGGCCACGGCTAATGGTACCACCATCATCAACACTGTGACTACTAATGAGACTGTGACTATCACCTCGACTTTGCTGAAGTCCTCCGGTAAATAATTCTTCGCTCTCCCAAAGCTCAATTATAAGTGGTGTTGACTTCGAGACTTAGCTACCACCCACTCCCACGGGACCCCATCTACTAGCGGTCCGGCTAAGGCTTCCACGGCAGGAGCCGCTATCGAGACTGGCTTGGGCTTCAGGAGCGCGGGAATTCTCGCTGTTGTTGCCGCAGTGCTAGTCTAATTAGCTCTTGTGTTTTAAACACGAAAGTGGGATTTCCTTTGGTTTCTTCGGTTCTTGCTTCTAGAGGCAACGGAATAATAATGGTGGATTGAAATGTGCTATCCTAGTACCCTCATATTCACCTACTGTCAATGAGCCTATGCAGCAGGGCAGAGAAGCCAATATGTGATTCTCCTTTGGTATTGGACAAGAATATTATACCTGGGTATCAGCATCCAATTATGCCTAGCATGTAGCTTTTACCATGGAAGGGACCTTTCCTATTTTGACTCCATTATGTCAAGTTGACTCGCTTATCTGAACATGTAAATGGTGACAACAACAAGAAATATCCTCTTCACTCCTCTATTACTAACATATTCCCAACACTATATATTATAACAATTGTATATGGCTTTTGCATGCCAATATATATGAAGAACTATTATTGTAGCTTCTAAGGGGGAAAGAGAAACATAGTGAGGCGACCAGTATCTCGGAAATGAATAGGTTAAGAAAACGCATTAGGTAGGGATCATCATAAGGGCAGCTGTATAAGGGTGAAGACTCTATTATTTTTTTCCAATTCGCTAGTTCAAATATATTCAAATCTGACATGTTATATGTGCTTCAACCTTTCTTTTCGTGTCTTAGGGGCCCAAACCTTTACAATTTTCAGCTATAGACCTTTTAGAAATAATTGCAGAATCAGCACCTTCAATTCTAGTCAGCCATTAACACAGGTACGGAGCCTTTGAATACCAATGGATTCTTTTTCATGTGTTGAAATGTGCTCACTAATCAGTGTTTTACAATAGTTACCAATCTCTACGTGAATGGTATAGATTGTATCCAAGGCTCAAATCATGAACCTATAAATCTGAATATCAAATTATGTGGCGAATGAATTATCATTTCGCTGTTGCTGTTACAGACTTGCTTCGTAGGTATTTTCTTTTTGTACGATGAGTGCAGCAATATAGTGAACGAGTATTTCGCTTGTATCTGTTAAAGAAGCTCTACAATGAAACGATATTCTATCCATGCATCCATAGGCCTGCGATAACCCCATATAAACTTTATTTTTAGCTTTTAACCTACATTTTTAACCGCGCCAGATAGCCTCAACAACCACAAACATTTTCTCAGGCTTTGGGGTCGTACTAACGATCTCAAACCTCTCATCAGCCTGCTTAATGATCTTTCCCCAAGCGTCAATCGGCCTCTCCTTGCCATTGAACAATGCCATGAGTCTCAAATCCGTTGCAGTCCCCATATTCTGCACAGACCTCGGCAGTGGCGGCCCCTCTGTCTCGCCATGATTTCCGATGTATTCGAAGAAGATAATGCGAGAACCGATCTTCAAGGCTGGGATGAGCGCTCGTATGATCTTAGAGGCTTCATCATCAGGCCAGTCGTGTAAAATCATCTTGAAGATATAGATGTCTGCGGATATGGGTTGCGGCTGGAAGAAGTTGTGGGGTGTGAAGGAGACACGGGATGACAGCTCAGCAGGGAGATTGGCTTCGAAAACGGGTTGTACTTTGGGGAGGTCTTGAACCGTGATTGTTAGATCCGGGAAGTGCTTTGCTAGGACGATGGCATCGTGGCCTGCTGAACCGCCGACCTTGTTCATGTTAGCAAGTTGTTTCCCATTGATCAAATTCATGTATTGAATATTTGGACAGACTCACATCAACCACTGTCGCTTTCCCGACAGTCTTCCAGTCTGCAGCTTCCAAAACCACAGCTTCGAGCTGGAATAGTTCCTTCACGTACCGCATGAACTCGACATAGTTCGCCGAACGCCATCCTTTCTTGTCCTCCTCTCCATCGTTCTCTGTTCGATCCCAGGTATTCCCATAAGACCCAAATGTGCCACCTTGATGAAGCAATGCAAATGACGACTCCTTCATATCCTGAGTTAGAGTAGGCTTTCCACGACTGAACCGCTCTAATGCTTCGTGCATGACCATCATCGGGGCCCCAGAGTCATCTAATGTCGTAGCTACGAGAGCTTGAAGTCCCTTCGAGCGAGCCAGTGCAGCGGAGCGGCAAGTGTGTTTGATGTGTGATGCTAGTCTTCCTGGTTCTGTTTCAACAAATAGGCGTAAGGTTACGGCGTGTTGAATTACACGCTGGACAACTTCGAGTGGGAGATTCACGTATTTTGCGATATCTGGATAAGAAGCTGAACCGTTAAGAGGGACAGAGGACCAAAAGTCGAAGTGGTTTAGAATGTTGAGAGCCGCAGCATCAGGGATGGCCTGTTGAAGTCAGTTCTTCTCTTGGACGTTGTGTAATTTGAATATATAATCCTACAGAGTGGACATAGTTGAAGACACTTTCACTAGGGCCTTGTGTCAAGATCCACATGTCTTGTAGTGTGTCTATTAGAGTTTGGCGTAGTATAAAGACATCGGGTGAGAGGTTCTTATAACTTGTCGGACTGTCTGCCGCAAAGGTTGGCGCCGGTACATTGTTCTCCTTCAAGTATTTTGTGAAGGACTCTGAAAGCTCAGTGACCTTTGCTGCGAGCTCAGTAAGTGTTGGCTGTGTTTCTACCATTGTGGAAGTGTTTTAACGGAGCGTTGTGGAGGATGATGCGAGGAGACTTTGGTCCTTTTTACTGGTGTTAACGCACGCGGCCCTTAGTTGCATCATCCCGCTGTCGGCCAACTCTCAATTAAGCACTCCATGCCTATCAAGTAATAGAATATATACAGTCCTTGATCCATCCCGGAATAAGTGCTTGTTCTGGCATGTGTGAAGGAGACACTAACGCATTATGACAATCTGATAAGGAATCGGTTGATCTGATAAAATTTTCAATGCATGCCCCTCTATCGCCAAGGCGCTACGGGGATGTGCCGAGATGGTGGGGGATCTGGGCACCTTGCAGGATCCCTCACATCATTGGTGAAAATGATGGGCTTCGCCGCATATCGGAGAGAACTAAAGTCCAACGAAAAGTGAGTTAAAATGACGTACTTCGGGTAGCTTGAGACTAGAAATTATATATTGGGATATTTTCAAGTGATCTACTTCCCTCTATGGCAATGCTTTGCGTCCATCTTGGGCTTGGGCTTGGGCTGAAGTGCTGGAATCTCCCATTTTGAATGGTTAAGAGTTACCGATTGCAACGTACTAGACTTATCATTGGCTAGAATATACAGAGTTATGCCTGTAGATGTGAAGGCATAATTGCAATGTTTCCAACCTGGGTAGAAGAAGTCAGCCGAGTCTTATTATCTTCGTTTAATCACAATTAACTATTTTCAGTATGACGTATTCGGAAAAATAGAATATAATAGAATTCCACATTGGGCGGAAAGAGGTCCAAACAAATCCAAACAAATCGACCACTTCAAGCTACTAGCTGTAGACACCTTTGTCTGTCTATTGCCCTCCAAGGAAGGGTACAGAGTGGGGAATGTTTGTTTTCTCATTGAGAAGGGGAGATAAAAATCTAGGAGAGTTCTGCTAATGGCTGCTGCTGTACTAGGTGCGAAGATGAAATAGAGCATTAAAGCTTAAGAGGATTGCCACAAATATATTTCTATGGAAACCGATCAAGCCTGTGCGAGTGTGCATACCCATGCACATGAAGCCCTAATCATTTCGAGTAGCTCTCATTATAAAGGGAATTTGGACACAGAGGAAGAGTTTCTCATTGGGGTGGTCCCAGGACAGTTAATTAACCTTGAAAGTGGTAGTAAAGGACTAGGACGAATATCGGACGAGTTCATGACGGGTGCCACTGGGTATATCCCATCACACCAACCCAAAACAACTAATTGGGCTGCTTTTGTTAATTAGGTCAACATTCTACTCGTCATTGACTTTTGTTCCCAAATTCCCAAAAAAATCTTTATTCGCAGTTTGATGGATTTCAAGCATTCGCGATGCGCTTTTGACTGTTGCTTAGTATTCTCTCCTCTATGATTTGACCAGGCCCAAGACAAATTTGCCCAATCGTCTTTCGTTGTAGTTTATCCTTGCTAATTTATGGCAAACAAGGCAAACAGGCAGTTCGTAAAAGTATCGTGCGAGAAAGATATGCCACTACCACGGAATAGCATATAACTCGGACTAAATCTTCAGCTTCACCGACTCTACCAAAGTCTATAGTATGAACTATAATTTCTAAGCTACTCGCGCTTCGGACTATATCTCATAAATCTTGTTCTCTACAGAGATATCTCAATTGCTACATCGCGAAAACCATATAAGATTGCCGATACGTTCCAGAAGAACACCCCACCGTTCATTCAAATACCGCACTCCTAATCATCATCCACCAACTTCAAGGAAACCATGGCAACCCCAATGAACTGGCTTACTTTCACCCACACCCTTCTCTACTCACAACTCCTTGTCCGCATTCCCTATCCCGAGTACTCGTTTGCAGGCCAAACCATAATAGTCACGGGTTCTAACACAGGTCTCGGACTTGAAGCAGCCCGTCACCTCGTTCGTCTCGGCGCCTCAAAGGTGATCCTCGCCGTGCGTACGATATCCAAAGGCGAAGCGGCTGCAGAGAACATCCTAATTTCCACAAAAGCCACCAAAGACAGTGTTGAAGTGTGGTCACTAGACCTTTCTAACCACGACTCCATCATTTCGTTTGCGAAAAGAGCCGAGAAGTTGGAAAGACTAGACGCCGTGATCCAGAATGCAGGGATTTTGTCAGCTGAGATGAAGATGATCGATGGAACAGAGGCGCATATTGCGGTTAATGTCATTGGTGCGACACTTCTGGGGTTGCTTATGGTTCCGAAGTTGAGGGAAACTGGGAAGAAGTTTAAGACGAGGACAAGGTTGTCGTTTGTTGGGTCAGATATGCAGTATATTGCTGCTTTCAAGGAGGCGAATACAGTCGATTCGATATTCAGTGCTTTGAATTCGAAAGAGGAATCTCATATGGGTGACCGGTACAAAAGACCTGTCGCAATATTCCTTGGGCTCTTTGCTAATCAACGTGGTCCTCAAGATACCCAACATCAAAACTGATCCTCCTGTACGCAGTTCGCGAAATTGTGACAAGATGCCCTGTGTCTCTTGATTCAAACGTAATTATTAATGTCACGACACCCGGCGCCTGCCGAAGCGACATCTTCCGGGACGAAAAGTCTTGGATTGGATCCCTCATCCAGGAAATCATGTTCAAGATTTTTGCACGGACTAGCAAAGTTGGCGGTGCAATCTTGGTGGATGGTGTTCGACCTGACCTTGGGATTGAGGTTCATGGGGCCTTCTTGATGGATTGCAAAGTAGCGAAGTAAGTCAAATATGTGCTGGAGGTGGTGACAAAAGTGCTGACAATTTGGTAGGAATGGGAGCAATGTAGATAGTGTCAAGGGACAAGAGCTAGCGAGGAGATGTAATTTGGAATTGTTTGAGAGATTGGAAGAGATTTCACCTGGGGTTACGAAGATTTTGGGCTAAAAATGTTTGAGTGAAGCTTGGGCATAACAACAGAATATGGCAGAACAAATTAAAAAGGCCAATACTCTCATTATTAATAAATGTGACTTGGCTGCAAATAGTGTGTTGTCCGACCAAAGACGATGCCATTATTGTATAATGTAATACCTCTACGACACTAAGGTAAAGTCTCCATCCACACGCATCCAAAAACTAGACAATAACAGTATGCCCACTCTGAGTGGGTCATCTGATATCTATACCGTCCGCAAGAGTCACAGCCCACGAATTTGGATATTTCATCTCAGTTTCTCCGAGTACAAAGATTGGTATGGTACTGTGTTGAGGATTATTTGGTTATACACCTAATATAAGTGCGGAGATTTGAGCCTTGCTTTGGACCCGATAGTTCACAAATTAGTGCTGGCCGGAGCTCACACTGAATGTCAAATCTCTCTCCCATTGCACCTTTGGCTTTTCAAATGATGGTAAATATTTGACGCATTCGAGCTTGCTTTTTGATTTCTCGCCATTTTAGAAGTCACATACACAATTTTGAGAGTATGGTAGTACCCACAATCAGGTCATGATGAAATTAGTCGTTAGTTGAACTAAGAATTTGCCGACGTAACTGCGCATCATTGAATATTGAACAATTCGAAGTAACTAATTAATCTGATATAAACTAGATATATGCTTAAAAAATCGTTAATATTGCCTTTGAAAACGATAAGTCCTGAAGCGAGTTTAAAGTTGGGCTTCAATGGTACACTTCTAGCTCTCTAAGGATTGGCGCCTCTTATTCATATATTTGCAATACCAGTTTATAACACTGCACGTCATCTCACCTACTTCATTTCACATTAGCAATATCTTTCAGTCGCTTTCTCTACACCATCGCCATCACGTCCTCCAACATCAAATTACCGTCCTATTCTTGGACCTCTGCACATAATCATTGAGTTCTATAGTAACTGTGTCCCAGTAGTGGTGTATTATTTTATCAAACCGCACAACCAAGCTGCATATAATGGTGAGAAGTGATCTAGATGTGTAAATAGAGATTAGGGAGCTAGTTCATTTGTGAAGTTAAAAGAGAAGAAAGGTGATGATGAAACGAAAGTTCAAAGGTCGAGGCCCAATAAATCTTTTCATAGCTAAAAGTTTTCTTAAGATATGCAAGACTAATATAGACAAGAAGTAGAAAAAATAATAGGTCTGACATAGACCAGAATTGCGAAAATAAACCAAAAGACACCAATGTCTCTGGCAAACGAGAGCTCGTTCTTTCAAACAAAGCCTAGCATGTAGCAGGCGAAGGAACGTTGGAACACTTGGAGCTTTTAGTTCCACCGGTGACGGCAACGCCAGTCCACTTCCAGTTCGAGCAGGATCCCTTTCCACACAGTATGTAGGTCTCAACACCTTTGGTGGCGACGGTACCCTTTACGCCGTTGAGAGTCAAACCGGTGATTGGAACGCCAGTGGTAGGGGTACCAGTGGGTGAGCCGTTCTCGTAATCCTGCTCAATGACAATACCGTATTTAGCGATGTTAGAGAGGGTGATGTCCTTGTAGGTAATGTTGTTCACAGAACCAGTGGCGCCAGAAACCGTCTTGATGCGAACACCGTTGTCGGAATTACTGATCGTAGACGACTCGATAATTACACCATCTACAGTGTTATCTGATCGACCACCAACTGATCCTATGCTAAGACCATGTCCGCCACTGCAGGTTCCCCCAATGAAGTGGATGTTGGTACCAGAATTGATTGCAAGACAATCGTCCTGGTTCTTGATGTTGGCGTTCGAGATGGTAATGCCGGAAGAGGATCCAACATCGAAAGCATCGGTATTGTGCCCACCATTAGTCACATCACCGGCCGAGTTGTCGATGGTAATGTGGTCGAGAACCAGATCAGTAGCTGAGTTAATGCTGAAACCTTGGACAGGAGTATTCTTAACATTCAAGTTCGAGATGGTAGATTGCTTCATGGAGTGAGCGTAGAAGAACTATAACTATTAGCTTAATTTCTTTTTCGAAAGTGGTTAGAATTTGTGTACCTTGGGTTTAGTCTTTCCTCCGTTAGAGCCCTTTCCATCCCACCACTTGGCCCCGTTGGCATCAATCACATGGCCTGAGGCACCCTTAACGGTAATCTTGGTCCCGGATACCGATATCACTATATGGAGGAATAAAGTTAGAGTAATCCTAGAGAGTAGTGGAAGAGAAGAAGAAGGGGGGGATGGGAAGTTATGTAGCTATGATTTAGTTAGGCTAAGGTCATGTCTTGAAACCCCGAAACACATGAAGAGGTAGCTTCGTTGATTTTTGACAATTACTCACTTAACCCAAGACATAAGCGTCATAACCCTAAAATACGTACTGGGTCCCTCCCACTCCTTGTAGCCAAAGGTGGTAGTTCCGGAGAAGATGACAGTTGTGCCAGAAGTTAACTTAGTCAGGTCAAGTGTGGTGCCTGCTGGCACGGCAATGTTGGACAGCGTGATGGTCGAGCACGCTGACTTTCCACTAATGGCGGCCGCGGCGGTAGTGAATGTGCAGGTTGCTCGCTCGTGGAGAGCCTCAGAAGCTGGTGCAGCTGACACAAGAGCGCTAGCGCTGAGCAGGACAGTGGAAAGGAATGTAGCAACCATTTTCAGAAAAAGGAAGATGTTGAAGTGGAGGAAACTTAGAGTGATGAAGTGAACTGTGGAACGAGAGACTGATTGACCGATGAAGGAAGTGAAGGCGAGATGTAGCGGACAAGTGCCTGGGTACTTATAGCAATGCTATGAAGATGAAAGACTGGAGTCCCAAAGGAAAAAATAAGCTCATAGCCGAGGAGGAGGTACAATCCAAGGGATAGCGCGAAGCTTGTGCCTCTCGGCGGGTGCTTGTTTCTACCTCAAATAAAGGGTTGTGGTGGAAATGAAAGGTCCACATGATCGCCCCGCAGAACATCATGGAAGGGACTTGCAGCTCCGAATCCCATCGCAATGTTCTGCGCTACCCTAAACACAAAGAACGCTCTATAGGAGAAGTTGACTTGAATAGCATGAGAAATATGCCACAGTATAATCTAGCATTTATCGGTATTGCAGGGTTTTGGATCAACGTGTCGGTTCCCTACGTGAATTGGTCCAAACTTCAACACTTACACGAACCCGCCAAAACGAAACGTTAACGATGTCGTTTCTCCCCACAGAGCCACATGAAGGCCTCAGACTGAGATCAAATTTCGTTGGTGGAAACCGATTACATGTTTGCCCCTGCCAGGCGATATTGAGGGCGGTATGGTGAAACGGGCCTATGGGGGCATCGGATGCGACGGATCGAGACGCGTATTACTTGAATGAAAAGGCGGGATCTAAGATATCGAGGTCTCTAACCCTCATAGGTGGTGCATCTCGCTTCTGATCATAGAAATTTTCAGAGATAGCTGTTCAATTGATGGAAATGGTCGAAGAGGGGAAAGGGGTGTTTCTCATGTGAAGGAACGAGCTTTGGCCGAGATGCGATCGAGCCTTACCTCCTTAGGACTAAGGCCCTCTCAATTCACCTCACATGGTTGTTAGCCCCTCATCATTCGGCCCTTCACTGTTTCTCGCTCTGACTCTCAAATCCACCAACCCCCTTCCATTCAATTGACGAATAACCTACGATTGTCGGCCAAAAATTGGTGTTTAATTTATTGCATTGTATACTAGGCATCCATTCATACAGACATTTCCAACCGCATCTCTTCAGCGGCAATCTTATGTTCATCACGCGATATCTTTAGGGTGATTATACTAGTGAAGAATAAGGCCCTTCTTTGTCATCGAAAATTTAGCTTCATTGGCCGAAGGCAGTACTATCAGTCTAAAAGGCCCCTACGCACGCCATCAGCACTCATTCCATCAGATCATTACCATCTTTCCCATTCGTGCAACATTTCTTTATGCCCTTTGAAGCTGGTGTGGGAAATGATTCATATTTCCATCTACCCGAAGTTCACATTGTTTCATTCTATACCTACATCGGGATCACTTAAGATGTCTGTTCTGGCTTTTTGGCATCTCGATTTGTATGGATCACTCCAGGTCTAGAGGAAATCACATTGCCGAATTTATATACGTGCTTCTTACTTTAGCGTACTAGATATCTACTGTATTTTTGTCTCGGTCAGGATCTCATTGATGGATTAGTTGTACAAACTTGTAACCTACGGCTTGAAAGAGACGATTCATAAATTAATATCACAGCATGTGCTCTAGAATGGAGAGTTCATCGCAAATGCTGATTTCCTCTCCTTGATGCATCATCACTTTATCATGACAGACTCTGTAATGGCCTCAACCTTCATATTTGCCTCGGAGATTTCGCAAATGGTTGTGGCAAGTTCACTATTGCTATGCATAATTCAAAGATAACCGGCCAACTAGTATTGAAAATTTGACAGGTGGAGTTAAAATCTCTCATAACAGAGGACTTTTCATATCCTTGGTATATCCGTGAAAGAGCCATTTTTGGAGCTTGCTGATGCAATGGACGACATCATTTTGTCGGCTCTGGTTAAATTCATGAGGTATCTTATCCTAATATACTAACTTATTCTAGTATAGAATGATTTTTTTATTAAACTGCACTATCAGGAAATATATGGTGATAGCGTTACTCACATAATACACGAGAGGGCTATGAAGTTAAGAGAAGTGTTGTTAGATCCTTAACATCCTCACCATGTTTATTTGTGAAACACATAAGCATAGTCCACGTTGATATACGGGTGTATCAAAGATTATAAAGAGGCAGAACCTTGATCAAATTCTCCTTCATTTATGCCTTCATGAATTTCCGCTCTTTCAGCCTTATCTTTGTCTGCTTATTGAACAACTTCTCAACGAACATGTGTGTCGGGTAAAATATATCTTCTATTAGCTGAGGAACATTCACCAACCTTAGTTTGACTGCCTCAAACCTAAAGGTCTTATAAAAAAAACACTCACTCGACTATATGGGCACACTCTTATTATTGGCAACTTATTAATGGGAGTAATGATTTCATCCTAACAAAAACTTCTTAGCAGTGTCAGAACATTAAGTCGAAATATGCTAACCCCTTCTAGTGACTGTGGAGCGAGTACTTGAACGTTGGTGATCAAGGTACCAGAAGCCATCTATACAGAGGACCATTCATGTTCTCTACATGATGGAAGTGAGAACTCAGAGAAGAGCCGTGCTTAAAAATCCATCTTTCAAGACAAGATTTTCCAAATACGCCATTTTTACTGGACAGAGAGCGAAAAAGAATTACTAGATGATGAAAGGGAGAATTATATTTCTCCATGCAAAGAAAAACTGACTAACTTTAAGTTCGGAAGAGTTTATGGAATCTAGTTATTCTAGTCTGTTTTCAAGGAATTACCAGTCCGCCACAACGAACATGCTATTCCCGAGGACTTGAAGGTCTCGGGGCTTTTTTTGAAGTGGATATCCTGTATTTCTCAATGAGGTTTACTATTTGAAATCCTTTGAGTGTAGCAAATGTGATTGTGAGGTATGCTTGCAACTCAAAGTTTTTACAACGTCCTATTTAAGTCAGAGTTATGATTTTCAATGTTGCACTAGATTTCCAGAAAGAATTGAATATTTCAAACACCTTTTCAAGGAGAACGGAGGAGGATTGGGGGATTCTTTGTGTTTGAATTCAAATTTAGGGCCCTTATATCACAAAAAAAGTATACACAAAAGATTTTTTACGTGGCTTAGAATTCATAATGGAACGCTATAAGTGATATGCTAGAGATAAGTACAAGATCTGTTGCAAGTCTATAGAATTCTAACGTAACCAGTATCTTGTTTTTTTCTAGCCTATTATTGAAAGAGGCCTGTCCATCTTGGCGTGTTAAACTTCTACTTTCAACTTTGCACTTTCACCTGGAATCAACCTAAATCCAAATAAGATCCTTGATCCATTATGTATCCCGCAGAGATTCTTACATATTTTTTACGCTTAATTCCTAAGGAAAACACATGATCATCGGTCGTCTCGTTACGCATATTCTACGAGCTTTGTTGATAAACATTGTATATATGGGATGTTCAACCAGATCATGCAATGCGCATCTGATTTTTTGATCTAATTCTTTAAAGGGCGTGACGTGGCGCGACGTGGCGTTAAGTCTCTGAAAACTCACTACCTCCTAATGTATTTCGCTGCTGAACACACAGTGGTGGACAAATACGAAAACGATGGAGATTTGATCATTCAGAATCAATGATCGCAATCTGGAGAAGATCCACATTGCAGCTTTTACACTCAACCAGTACGGTTTTAATTTTCGCTAAGGAATTTCTGATGTGTCTTCTCAGCTGAAACGCGAGTTCAGGGAGCACAACGGCACAGTCGAAACTAACGAATAGTGGCCAACGTTTACCGAACATCTTGGCCTTCTTGCATTAGGGCTTAGACTTGTGTACGGTCCCATTTGTTCAGCCCTTCCAACATGACTTAGAAACTAAATGACACGCTGGCTTAAAAGAAAGATTCTCCACTGACCTAAGAACCATGAGATCTCTTATGATATTCGAATTGCTTGTGAAATATTGAGGGTACCAAATTATATTGCGGTTTCACTACTACCTTTTCCAGTTCTCAGAGAAGATTTCGTTTTAGTCCAGTAATTATCGGTGGTACTTGCTCCCGGCTGACAACAACCATCGTGGGTGGGGGCTTGGGTGCGATTGATAACTGGATGGCTGCTGCGCCATTAAAGCCTAGACGCCAATTTTTCTGAGTCTTGGATTCTGACTATTCTGCAAGATTATCAAGTGGGCATTTCACCTTCGCTTGGATGCGCCCCCAACAAGTGCTTCTTCGTGGCACAGCCTCTTCGTGCATGAACATTGGCCCCTCGCTAAACCTGGGCATCTATAGTGATAAAAGTAAGCTCTTGTCAGGGCGGCCTTCAGTTCTTTTACAACTCTTGAAATGGAGCATAACGACATTTTCAGACGACAGGAAGACGGCCAGTGGAGCCCATCACAAAGATATCAAGAATCGAATGAGATCAATAGGGCTGAAACTTCATTCCAGAACATTCATGGATTTGTTGCTACTCCGTGAGTACCTGTCCCCTTTTATGTCCTATACATGAACTAGAAATTGCCTGAAATACTAGTGTGAATTCATATATACTGACTAAATTCCAGCTCTCCTCCACCGAAGCAACGGCAATGGGAGTCGTATCCACCCCCAGGATCGCCAGCAGCTCACTCGGCACCTGAAGTAGTCTACCCGTATATGAATTACCAAGGCCATGATAGCAGACCTATGTCCCCTTCTTCAGGGGGTGGATCAACACTGATGTCTCCAAACATACCACCGTTTTCACTTAGCGGAAAGATCGAAAATTTCGAGCCAGCCTCCCGTGCTGTATCAGTTCCGCCAATAGAGAAGCCCCGGAAATGTGGCATGACCAAGCGGCGGTTCATTGTCGTTTTAGTCTGCATAGTTTTCGGGCTCGTTACCATTGGGATAGGCTTGGGTCTGGGACTTCGTTTTGGGTTAAAACATCATCGGTCGTGAGTATCCTCATTTTTTTTACATGTTTCCTAGCGCAACTAACAAACGTACAGACCTACTAAGATGGTCCCATACTGTCGCGACCATCCAGAAGTCTGCATTGGCGGCGCGCTCGACGAGAACTTTTACTCCAAAAAAGGTGCTTTCAATGGATCAGGGATCGCGTTAGCGGGTGAATCTTGGAATAAAGAACAACGTAAAATCTTCACACTTTATTTCCAGCACTGGACAGGGGATATTAGATTCATGCAGTATACAACTGATAGAAAGTGGATTGGTGGTGAGAAATCTCAGACTGTCGCCACAGATGCAAAGAATTCCACTCCTATATCTGCTGTGTCTTATGCTTTGAACAACACACAAGTGGTAAGTGTCAAAGCAATCTCTAAAAATTACTTCCCAAACGCTAACAAATGCTCTGTGATATAGTTCCATCTTTTCTACATCTCTAAGAACGACACACTTCGCCAAGTGACAATGACCAATGTCACCAACATTTGGCAGCCAGGACTTCTCAGCAGCCTCAACCTCAAGGTTTGGTCAAATCCCAGTGTTGGTCTCCAAGCATGCTGGAAAGGAAATTACTACGGTGATTCAGATTTCACCAAGTTCCCCAAACCAAATGGACAGCAGAATGATATCCCTTTCGACAATAGATTAGGTACTCTCTTCTCCTCTAATATCCACCTCTCCATATATCTAATCAGACGTAGGGATCAACATCTGGTATCCGGTTGATGACTCCACGTTCCAGCAATATGCTTGGTACCAAGGAAAAGATACTTGGGTAGCCCTTGATAAATGGCAAGGAAAGAACACACACGCTGGTGTTGGCTGCTACAGCTGGGGTGAAGGTACAACAACATATGCGATGATGGTAAACAAAGAGAACAATACCGAGTTCTGGTGGAAAGACACAAATACGACCATAAAATCTGAAGATAATCACCCTATAAATGCGTGGAGGAATTCCACAGAAGGAGCTATTGGACCCGTCTACCCTTCAACCAGCCTCGGTTTTACGACCTACTTCTACGCCCAAATGGCCGACAAGACGATCAAAGGGTTCAATGTTACATACCAAGGAGAGAACACGACCATTGTTCCACGAGATACCTTTACAATTACTGACCCCGCTGGACCTGTTGAGGGACTTGGTGGAACGCACTTGACTGTTACAGCTTATGCAGAGATGGATGGGAATAAAACTGTCTGGGACAGTTTGTATGTGTTTTATCAAACGAAAGGAGATGACATTGCAGCCTTCACAAGACCAATCGCTGGCGGTGAGTGGACGAGGGGGAATATTGCGATCCCTCTTAATTAGCGTCTTTGATGGACATGTTTCATGGCTCTCCTTTCGGCTTTTATACCCACTCTCATACATGTATAGAGCATTCCCTATATGGTTAAAATTTGCATGGCGAAACATTCCTTGGTAATCATAATGAATTCGTTTTTGGCTTAATGGATATCACACCAGTACTTAACGGCCAACATTACAATGATTCCCTTGAACATTTTTTATTTCGTTTCATTGGCAGTACATATTTCGTGACTTTAGCATGGAACAAGAACTTTGAGGTCTTGGACAGTGTTTTACCTGTACATTGGAATTTTACTAAAATTTGATATGGTCCTATCTTACCTCCATGATCGCAAGTTGTGGCCAACTCGCACGACCTCATGACTATATTAGACTATACTCTTCTCATTCGTACACTCTACAAATTATTAGTTCACGATATGTTTTTAAGCTATAGTCGAGTAAAGAAACATACATTGAATCATTATTAAACCAATTAGCGTGAGGTAATCAAAGAAACCGTGGACAAATTTAAGGGCCTGGTTTCTATAAAGAATATTGAAAAATAGAAGAAAGATTATAATGGTGGGTAATTACTATTCTAAAAATGGAATGAAAATCAAAGTGTAAGCTCATCAAGGCACCAATTGTTCAGGGATTTTGATCGTGAAGGCATTAGTCACATGATCAAACAATCTAATTTAGAAACCCACTCACGATCATATCCCATACACAACGATTAGAATAGTATCTTCTCCCTATTGTGATACTCCGAGAAGTCTTGGGGCTATTTATGAACAAATAAGGATATCCGAGTTTCCAAGTCTAACTAATTCTTATATAACTAATCATGTGATAGATCCCTCTTCAGTGGAGGTAAAAACAATAGAGAAATAGGGAATCTAAAAATTGCGACAGAACTAGTACTACACAGAGGACGAGAAATATTATGATATTACTCATCAGTAGAACTAGCTCGTTCGAGAACACTAGGTAAATCGAACGTTAGCCTACTCTTGAATTAAAAAGATAGGCCAGGACAATGTGTCCATTCCGAACGAAGATTTAACCTGGTTTTCTATGGACTTCATATAGTTACATCTCAACCTCGCACCTTGGGAAGAGGGTATCCACCCATCTCGTCAAAAAACTTCCCACCATCCGCCATGACTTGAGCAATCTCATCGCCGAGCCATAGCTTCGTCAATGATGTCCGGGCCATCTCAATCTCACGGGCAACTTGACCCGCTACCTTTTTTTTGTTAGCACTAATTTTGGGGGTGGGATTATGGCATGCAAGAAGTAGACTCACCATAATGCTGTGCCCCTTCCTCTCGGGGTTTGTCGACGTTTGGACAATAGCTTTCGCGACATCTTCAACAGTATTCGCTGGCAGTCCTCTCTCCTTCCATTTCTCCGCATACCCACCGGTGATATATGTAGGTGTGAAGAATGGCGCAACCACATTAACTCGGATCTGTAGTTGATTTGCGACGCGTTGGGATGCGCGACATAGCCCAACGACGCCGTGCTTGGAGGAGATGTAAGATACCACACCAGTCCCTCCAAAGTAACCAGAAGTGGAAGCAATAAGGATGACAGATCCTTTGGCGCCGTCCAAGTCCGGGGGATTGGATTTCATCGACCACATCGCTAATCGTAGGGCTAGATTCAATTGGCATAATGTTCCGTATCAGCCAGACAGGTGGGCAGCTTACTGTTCATCGTCCCCTTTAGGTTCACATCAATAACCCTATACGAATCTACCGACTCCTTCAACTCCCCATGTTCGTCTTCTTCGAAATCATAAAACTCTCTACTTTCCATCATCCCCGCATTCGCGATTACAATGTCGACTTGTTTGAACTTCTCGATTGCCTTTCGGTAAAGTGTTTTCATGCCTACCCAATCTACGATATTGGCGGGAACATATATTGCGCGACTCGGATCCGTGAGAGAGGCGATCAAAGTCTCTGCTGTCTTCTGAGCAAAGGGCAAATCTGCAATGATTACGTTACAGCCTTCTTGGTAGAATGCGCGAACTGTTTGTGCGCCAATGTCTCCAGCGCCCCCAGTTACGATAACGGTTTTTGGGGTGCCATCAGCTCGGTGAAAAGAATTTGATGCCATGGTGGAAAATCGCGTGTATGTCAACCAGAATGAAGACAGGTTGGAATACGTCTAGGTATATCAATCAAGATGAGTACTCCGTAAGTGCTTCTTGGCAACCTTTTTGCATTTGACCTTTAGGCTCCACTACCTAGTTTGAATTCTGGTACATGAACAATCTCGCGAAAGGAGGCGTCGTCTCCATTGTAGTGGCAATCGTCGGGGAACAATGCCTGTTCTCCGGAAGAGATGTGGGGTTTGGTCTACCCCGCCTCGCTCGCATTTCGGCCCTTTGGCGGAACGCACGGAATCATTCCGAGAACCGTTGTATCGCTCCTCCACTGGAACGACAACAACTTTCAATATCACGATCAATTCTTACAACCAAGCCAGCCCACACACCATGGCTACAAATGGCTATGCAGAAGATCCTACTGAGGAGGATGCCCTTGCTTTATTCAGGGCTATAGAGGAGAAGTTCCCGTCGAAGACACTGGGGAATGATAAATGGTATATTGTTATGGTAAGCTGTGCTCATTTGCCTCGCTCTTCTAATTCTCTGACAAAACTCGAGCTTGCAGCAATGGTCGGTGGGGGTCACCCCGGATTTTCACCAACTCTATACAGTGAATTGATCAGACGCCCTGAGTACTCAACATCAGAACAACGAAAATTATTAATGCGGAGGATTCGGGAGACAATGGTGAAACTAGTCAGCATTGTTGGAGTTTGCAAACCACTAGAAGCTATTTTCGACATCGATGCCGTTACACGGCCCGAAGATAAGGACTACTCCTTCTCGAGGTATATGCCAGACAGGGTATGGAGATAGCACAGGGACTGATTTACGTGTAGGGAGGGATGGCAATGCGATGAAGCGAATCGGTTGCGAGGATATGAGTGGCAGAACCGTATCTATCTTCACAACCAAGGAAAGATCGATAATGTTCTCTCTTCTCAGAGAGATTTCGGCAAGGCTATCCCTTGAGTTTTTATTCTATGGACGCTAATACAGAGATTAGACTGGCTCAGCAAGAATATTACCTATGGCCTTTACCTTTCAGACCATACAATCCTAAATGATATTGAAACAGAACTCACCGTACTAACAGGTATTATGATCCAAAATCTACCCCGTGAGACCGGTTGGCATCTTAGAGGGACGAGACGAATCGGTGTTAGTAAAGAAGATGTCGAGACGATTCAACAATGCGTAAGTTCCCATGTCTCTCGGAGCGAATTTCGTTGAACGATTGGCAGATTGAGCTCATTGCGAAGTTTTGTGGGCTGAGACTTCACAAAATTCCTCGAGTTGCGGATATCGAGCATGAAGTGTGATGTTGCATGCATGGATTCATTTTTCCTTTGAGTTCGAGAGCATATAAATTCCAAAGCATAGATATACAATAGAATGATTAGATATATGGAGAATACAAATCTTTCAAAACAGGATTCTTTTTGATAAGCTAACTTACACAATATTCTCAAGTCATATATAGTCGCCCATTTATATTCTAACTCGCTTTTCTGTTTCTCAAACATTCGCTTACAACTCCGACGCGAGTCATTCGCCTACAATTCATCAACGCTAACAAATAATTAGTGACACCATCCCATCCTTCGGGGAGACCAGCGCAATCCCGACAATGTATCCGAACCCCGTCACCCTTACCCGCCCCCTGGTCCACATTCGATCATCACGCAGGACAACCCCATCTTTGGAAAACATGGTCCGAAATATGCGGGGAAAGCACACCGCAGATTTGATTCATTTCCCCGTGGGGAACGTCAGGATTTTGGACCAGTGGTGTTGCGTCCCGTCAAGAGTAAGTTTCTGGGGCAAATAGACTAGGCATTTTGGCTCATATATAATGAATCAGCAGTATGCAGCACCCCGCATTTGTTCTTGAGTTCTTCCCTCCTGCATCTTTCTAGACAGGATCTTGGTTTTTAAGGCTCATAATGGCAATGCACGAAGATGAGAACAAGAACGCCGTGGAAACTATTGATAATGTTGCCAGTATGGAAATGAAAATAGAAGACAATGACGGTGTCTTCATCGAGAAGACTGAAGAAGAGAAACGTCTTGTACGGAAGATAGATTTGTTCCTCATGTAAGTATCATCGACGTTGGATGTCTTCGAACAAAAGGACACTTTTGACTGTTAAAGGCCAACTATATGGGTTCTCTACTGCTTCTCGTACATGGTTTGTAATTCCACAATACTGAAGAAGATTACTTCAAACTAATTTGCGTTAAAAAGGACCGCACCAACATTGGAAATGCTAAGGTGGCCGGCATGAATGCAGATATCGGACTCACCTCCACCCAGTACTTTCTTGCTATCGTGGTATTTCAAGTTGGATATGTGATAGCAGAAGTTCCTTCAAAGTACCGCCTACCCAACCACCTTGATTACGACCATGGACTAACAAACTCCGCAGCATGATTCTCTCACGCACCCGACCATCTCGTTACATCCCACTACTTATGCTTCTCTGGGGCTCAGTAGCAGCACTATTATCTCTGGTGAAGACACCAGCCCAACTACTTGGTATGAGGTTCCTTCTTGGTGTGATGGAGGCGGGATTTAGTCCTGCAATATTATTTATCATCTCTACTTGGTATCGGCGACACGAACAATCTAAACGCTTCATGGCTTTTCTTAGCGCGGGGATTCTCTCTGGGGCCTTTGGAGGAATCATCGCTGGGGCTATTACAGCCTCGTTAGACGGTGCTCATGGGATTGCCGGTTGGCGCTGGTAAGTCACTGTTATCCGCCTTGATTTGGTTCAGTGCTTACTATAAACCCAGGTTGTTTATCGTCGAAGGTTTGGCTACCATAGGCGCTGCTTTTGTTGCTCCATTTTTTCTCTTGGACTATCCAGCCACTACGAAGCGACTCACTCCACGTCAACGAGAGCTTGCCATTGCCAGGCTTCAAGCTGATGGTATCACAAGCTCTGGTGAGCATGGAGAAATATCTGAGGTATCGCACTGGAGGGCCTTTGTTCATGCTGTTAGCAACTGGCGTCTCTGGCTCCTGTGTGCAGGATACATGACAATCATCGGATGCTACAGCCTGAGTTATTTCAACCCAACCTTAGTCAGAGGCCTCGGATACTCTGGATCACAAGCTCAGTGCGTTTTCCGTCCTTTTATTTTATTACTCTTCATGACTGACTTGCAAATTAGATACATGACCGTCCCACTGTACGTCGTCGCCTTCAGTATTGCGGTTCCAACTTGCATCATCGCGGACCGCATGCCTTCCTATAGGCCCATAATGGCAGCCGTCGTTCTAGTTCTTGGTGCTCTCTTCTGCGCACTCTCCGCTGGAATATATGCCTACATTCCACGCTACATCTTTCTCTGTTTCATCAACTCCGCGATATGGACGGCAAATCCCCTCGCCCTGTCCTACGCTTCCGTATCCTTTGGCCCACTTCACCCTGAAACTAGGGCTATTAGTCTCGCGGTCGTCAATGGGATGGGAAATTTGGCACAAATTTATGGGAGTTATTTATTTCCGGATAAGGATGCCCCCAAGTATCTAACGGGGTTTGGAACTTATGCGGGTTTGTTAGTATTTGGCGCAGGGGTTTATAGCGCCGCTTTTATTTTTTTTAGGCGAAGTCCATTTCAAGCGAGGACATAGACTGATCGTATGGATGGTTGTTGATAATTTGGAGAGTTCCTATATATCATGCTGAGTCAGCAGCACATCACGTCATTTTGTCCCACTTCTGAGGTCCCACATCAACCTCAATACAAAAGATACCAACCATCAACTCTTAAAATATGCTTCATTTCTCGGAATTTTCGCCCTTTTTAATCGTCCACCATGGGCCTCGTCGACCGTTCAACCCCACAGCTAACTCGCGATGCTGTTATCGCCGCTCATGAGTTGATCAAAGAGCACATCCATTTGACATCGGTCCAAACAAACACTACTTTATCGACCCTTGCATCCACGCCGCAAACTTCAGAAGCCCTGAAGGGCACGAAATGGGAAGGTCAAACACCTGCGGAGCCAAAGATCAAATTGTTTTTCAAATGCGAAAACTTCCAGCGCATTGGGGCGTTCAAGGTCCGCGGCGCTTTTCACGCGGTGAAGAGGTTGATTGAGGAGGAAGGACTTGATGAGGTGCAAAAAAAAGGTGTGGTCACGCATAGTAGTGGTACGTCTTGCTTTTCATTTCTTTCTAGACTTGTGCTAACTAGACACGAAGGAAACCACGCACAAGCCCTCGCTCTTGCTGCCCGCACATTCTCCATCCCCGCGCATATCGTAATGCCAACTATATCCACACCCTCCAAAATTGCTGGCACAGAATCCCAAGGCGCCATAGTCCATTTCAGTGGCTCGACATCGCAAGAGCGCGAAGCCGTTGTCGCAGAGGTCATTGAGAAAACGGGTGCGACACTGGTCCCGCCCTATGATCACCCAAATATTATGCTCGGTCAGGGAACAATGGCATTGGAGTTGCAAGAACAAATTGAAGAGTTGGTTAAGGATAATCCGAAATTAAGTGCTTATGGTGCTGACAAGGGGAGAACATTGGATGCGGTTATAACGCCTTGTGGTGGAGGAGGAATGCTCTCCGGGAATGCTATCGCGCTCTATGATACTGGAGTTAAGGTATTTGGGGCGGAACCAAGCTTTCAAGGAGGAGATGATGCACGGCGAGGTGTAGAAGTCGGATCGCGAATTGAAACAGTGAAGACGCTTACTATCGCAGATGGCTTACGCACACCTCTGGGTGACTGGACATGGAAGATTGTGTCAGATAGTAAGTATGTGGCTGGATTGTACTCTGTGACGGAACAGAATATCAAGGACAGTATGAGGCTAGTTCTAGAGCGCATGAAGTGTTTTGTAGAGCCGAGTGCAGTCGTCGGACTTGCTACGATTCTGTATAATGAGGATTTTAGGACTATGGTGGAGAAGGTGGCGGGAAAGGAGGGTTGGAACATTTGTGTTGTGTTTAGTGGTGGGAACACTACAATTGAGGCTATCATCAAGACGTTTGCTTAGGTGTCAGGAGCAGAGGCGAAAAATGGTGAGGGTTCTATGGGCAAGGATGCGGCAAAAGTGGGAGACAACGTCGCCTGCTAGGAAACACCATTATTTGTTATGAAGGCCGTTTACATCATATACCGATTTCCATCCTCGATAGCTCCCTGGTAATTCGTCTTTTAAATTTGCCCTATTTCTTTGCCAATGCCTCCTGAACTAAGCCTTTAGCATCCACACTCTCGTCGCTGCCTTCCACCCGGCCCTCAAACCCATTCTCCAACACCTCAATCAGGTCATCCAACCTCCTCACTACAAGATCGGTATGCTGATGCTCGGCAAGATGCTGGTTTACCTCATTCACAAGCAAAACTGTGGCAGCACCAGCGCGAAACCCCGCAGTCATATCGTCGATGGAATCACCGACCATGATGAGGTTGTGGCCGCCATTTGCGTGCTGCCAGGATTTGGCGATATGCAAAATACCCGCTGGGTGCGGTTTTGGTGGCCTAAACTCCCGCGTAACCACTGGCTCGAATTTTGTGCTAGGAAGGAACTTGGTGAGGAGGTGGTTGACTGGAGCGTCGAAGTTGCGGGTGCATATTCCTTTGGGAATTCCTCGTGAGTCCAGGTATGACATCAGATCAACGAGGCCAGGCTGGGGTGCCTGGGAAGACATGGCTGCACGTTCGATAGCGCGGATTTTTTCTTGAGCAATCTCTTGTTCATCTGGGGGCAGGGAATAGATGTGGTCGAGGATATCAGTAGGCTTTTCGATGTTCAGGGCAGCCCTAGGCAAAGTTAGCTATCACTTGAATATCAACTTGAGTGCCAAGAGCATACCTCATCTCCGCGAACATGTAGTTTTGGGGTTCACCTAAACGCCGATACCTATCAGTCATTCATAATTCACAATTTCGGCAATTATATACTACCCAGAAAAGACTTGAATGGACAGAAGGTGAAATTTGAGACTGCCCCCAAATGAACGATGCAAAGCGTGGAATGACCATAATTTGACCAAAGTGAAGACCTACTTACATAGGGTCCCATCGACATCAAATACGATTCCTTTAAGTACCGGCCTTTCATCACCCTCAACCTCCTTCGCCGGGTCCAGTGGGGCAAAGCGCCGCGGTCGCAAGGGGACGCTAACCATATCGATTCCTGTCACGCTTGAATTTGCCCTTCTCTCGCACAAGGTGGTAAACCGCTGGAAACCCGAGACTCGGGTGCGGAGGAGAATGGAGAGCTTCGGTGGCCGGTGTAAGATCATGGGCATGGCAGAGAGCATGTCAGGTGTTGTTGTTGCTTTTTCGGGATGTGGGTCTTGATTTGAATGATCCTTGTATATCGGCGGGGGCTGCCTGTAGGGGCTCCCGTAGTTAGCATGTCATCTTTGACGCATCTACTATCTCTCTACCACTATTCCTCTATCTCCTCGATAATATTCCGTCTCAACCGTATCAATTCAACCTTTACTCACGATTTTGACCCAATATTTGTAAAGGTAGTGCAATTTTTTTTCCCGTCTGCGCATTGAGTTTCACAAGCGACTACCTTAGTCAGGGGCAAGCCATAAATTGACTCAACTATTTTACAAGGTACAACATACTATTAATGGCAAACGACATTTAAACGAGCGCATATCAAAGCCAAGTACGGTAATCAAGAGCGTTCAAAAAAGCAAATACTCAGCGCTAGAGTGAAGTCTGAGTGGACATGGACATACGCTAATTCGTACCAAATATTGACTGCGAATATTGCCTATTGAGACCAAGTTCAAGCAAGCAAAAGGAAGCATAGTTCATATTATCTAACTTAACTCCCTATCGTGCCAAAAAACGCGGATTTTCATGG
>JAAZQE010000330.1:0-30832 GCA_013620735.1 Clavariopsis aquatica | reverse complement strand
CCTCGCCACTCTACTACACTACAATACCTTACCAGATGAAGCTAGCATAGGAGTAAGACCCACTACGACCAATAAATGTCATCATATTTACAGTAGATCTGTAGGTGATGCGGTTTTTACAGATTTCGGCGATAGGCAATCACCCTTGTTGACATATTGGGGTCTGTGGGATCTACACTCATATCTTATTCATATCCGTAATCTGTTGCTCTCCAAATCGGAAGCATGAATCCGATTCCGAATGACTCGTTTATCAGTCTATCAGTGCTGCTAACCTAGTCTACTTATAGGTTTAGAGCTTATCGCTTAAGAAATGATTCCTTGTGCCTTGAAATCCGATGCAACGCAGTTCTACAACGGCTTTAGCGTGTTTGAGCAAAGGACTCTTGTATTGGATGGTATTCTTTGCGGAGATAACATTTAATGCTAAAGTGTCTCAGGAAGTACGCTAATAAGCCTGTCGTTAAATAGCTTTCACTAGATCCTACGCTGTGTGATGCTGAAGGAACAGTAATTCGACGGATCACGACTCGTTCACCGCTTTTACCACCAGTTTTCAAGAATGGGGTGCAGACATAGACTTTATACAAGCATAAATGGGTATCAAAACTATAGAGCCGACGGTGTTGTTGAAGACACACTCTGAAATATAAATTTATAAGAACAACTTATTCGGCTCTATCTAAACTTTCGAAATCTCTGCCAAACCCTGCCATAGCTGTAACATTATGGTAAGACTTATGAAATTGTGCTCTCTAGCTCTTCTTTTTTCAACTGCAACACCTCATTTCGTTGTGCCCAATGATGACCAGAACATGTCCGGTCTCGTCGTTAATGGTATACCATATAGCACTCGAATAAAGTATATGCGCCTTGTATGTTATTGCCATCTTGATCAATTTTTTTCGACGAATACTAAACATGAAAAAAGGCAAATGAAGCACTTTTCGAACAGAGCGGGCCATGTCCGTTTGCTGCTTATGGTACTATCATTGTAAATCACACCGCTGGTGAAGTCGTTTGCCGTGGAGCGAACTTTAGGACCGGGGACCCAACGTACGTTTAGAAATTTTCAAATTATTCCTAGGTGGCGTATGAAATTGAAACTCACCAATCCACAGAATTCATGGTGAAATTTCTGCGATTAATGCATGTACCGCCATATTCCAAGCCCAGAATATGACGGCCTCTCAGATCTATGCTGCCTGGGGTGATCTTAGTATCTACACGAATGCAGAATCTTGCCCCATGTGTGCGTCTGCAATTCGGTGGTCAGGCTTCAAAGAATACATTTATGGAACGACTATTCAGCACAACTACAACGCAGGTTGGGGAGTTATGACATTGTCTAGTTACGACGTATTTCAGCAATCTCGACAATTACCAGGGTGGCAGACTAGTATGCTAGGTCAGATTCTGACCAATGAGACAGATCCGTTGTTTAATTGGCAGTATAACGAGGTGAATATTGAATTCCCCTCTACATGTTTTTGTCGAATGTAAAACATAAAATTAACCAATAGTATGTAGTCTGCGCCATGCCCGAATAACTGCAGTCGAAAACATAGCAACTCGAGGGGGTATACAACCTGCTTTGCCCCTAACGCAACTGTATCCTAACAGAATTAAGAAAAAGAAGCTGTAATGAGCGAATGTCGGATACTCTGCGTGATTAAACCTACATACTATAGTTATTATAATCCCATTATTTTAAATCGATCGTCGTCCGTAGTGCATCACCAACCCATGGCTTTGCTCGCTGCGTCCGAGGAATATCAAATTGCTTTCTCATTTTCTTCTCACTGACAAACATTTGCATAAATCATCTTACTCTTGCTCAAAATATGAGTCATAATGTAAGTCTAGGACTAATCAAGTACTGTCACATGTATATCCGCTGGCTCATCGTCGCTGCTCTGAGTACATATATATATCGGCTGAATAGATATACCATACATGCAATTCAATTAATCACAATTATATCTATCTGATCGTGATACTTCTCTCGATTGATCTTGCTTACACACAAAAGCAGAGTTTGGTAGTAGTTAGATTCTTCTGATTTATGGGTGCTGTGAAATAATTTCCAGGATTGAATGGGATTGATGGACTGTAAAAAGGGTGGTTATTTCTGTTTTCTACCATGCATGGACTTGAAATGGTAGTAACAGTGCCCGATTAAACAAGATTTCCACAGAAGCATGTATACTCTAAGTGGATCAAAGCCTGTGGCTAGGAGTAGCAGATAGGTGAGGTGAATTCCGTTCTAGGGTCAGAAAAAGGAGTATTTTCTCATTAAAATGCAACAAAAAGAGGGAAAGGAAGATAGACAGCAATGATGAAGATTGAAACAACAGCAAAACTGCGATACGTAAATGATTAAAGTACATAGTAGAAGCCCCTGCTCTGGACCTTTAGCGTGTACTTTGGGGGTGCTGAATCACCATTAAGGTAAATGTTGCACCATATGCACTCTGTATTCTGCTCGGAACAATACTCGTCATTGAAAATGAGTCTACTAATCGTTCTTATTACACTTGGTCCCAAATCTACCACCAGTGAGAATGTGTGTGAGAAAGGCAAGTTGATTTGTAGTCCTAAGACCACGTTTTCACTTCTTTCTCCAACCAAGAGGTCCTCCATGGCGCACTCCATTTCCACTCTACTGGATATGATCTGCGCACATGGACATCAAATCTGAATTCACTATCCGGATTGGTAGTCAATTCATAAACTCGAATAACCGTCCATTTGGTTAATTCCTCCTTTACCGCGTTATTTCGCCGTTTGCGCCACGTGTATGCTTCCAAGACTACATCGATGTTGGGGGGTAGATGTTTCATTGGCTGCGCTGCCAGTAAATGGAGCCATTGAGACTTAAGAACTTCGCCGTGGCTATCGCCATATGGCATTCTGAATATATTTGTTGGTCCCTGGAATGAAATGCTCTCTAGATTTGGAACACGTTTGCAGAGCTGCGAGAGGATAGGGAGCTCTTGATCTGCGCAAGCGAGGTTGATTCTTCGCAATTTTGGAATTCTTCGCTCAGAGAGGTGGTCGAGCCAGGTTTCAATATGCCTTGGATGAATAGATATGACTGCTTCCTCGAAAAGAGATTCCTGCGCTTCCTGGAAGATGAGCTTGCACGTGTGCAGAAGAGCAAAAAAACCTTTCGGAGTTTTTAGATATTCTGGCTTGACCGCACATCTATACTCTTCTCTGCATAGCCCTGACCACTTTGGGTTTGCGCAAAGTGTGGGATGTTTAAGATTTACTTCCAGGCATGGGGACCAGGTGAATCGAGAAGGAAAAGTTTCCCTTCCATCTGAACCAGCGCCGGCCTCGTGATGATGAACGTGAATCAAGGTCGAATGAAATCCATATCTGTATATGCGTAGCCGCAGCTCGACTGGTAGCCTAAGGAAGGCAGCATGCGGAGTTCCCTTTGGTGGAGGGTGTTGAGCTGTACTCTCACTAGCATGAACCACTGCTTCAGGAATACCGGTGCTTGGATTTCCTGCTGGATCCCGAAGTGGTGAATTAGTCACAGGGCGGACTCGGATACTTAAGACCGAATGCATTTATTCTGAAGCTATGGGAGCTGGATGTCGATGTAGAATTACCAAATCTATGGTTGGGAAAATTCGTGCCAAAGGTGAGCTGTGCAAAATAGAGTTCACTATTACCGGTAGGTAATCAGAGACTAGCGCCTTGGCATGTATCTCACGTGAATTTACTTTTCACTAACGGATGGCAAACCACGCCGCAGATTATTCATTTTGCTGCTCCGCTCTGCATCCACTCTCACTAAGCCATGCAATCATTATTCAGAATATTTTCTCCACCTCTCTCTCCACACACTCTGCTTTACCGCCGGTATTGAATTCCGTCTGCGTGTACCACAACCCCACTACCCGTAACTCAACTTTCCCTCTAGCGATTCGAAAACCCGACTAATTCAGCGTAACCACCGTTGATATGGAATCAAAACGCCTCGGGGCATCGAAGTATGCGCCTCGAACTCCTACCGAGAATCTGGCTCTCTCTAGAGCTGAGCGATTAAAGAAAGAGAAAGAGAAGGCCACACGTTTGCTAGCTAGACTAAGATGGAAAGCCCAGTCCTTAGCGGCATCCTATACCAGGGCTATTGAGATCATCCACGCTGAGATAGAATCTAATTCATTTGTGGATATGCATACAGAGACGCGTTATCCTTTTGTGCTAGGTATGGCGAGTGTAAGTCGCAGTTCTGGAATGATGACCCCTGACACATACATATAAAAGACTAACCTTAAGATACAGCAAGCTGAATCCATGTTAGTAAAATTGGGGTGCATAGCGCATTTGTCTATTTAATTGTTCAAATCAAGAAGATAATCTTCTTAATTTCAGGACGAGGGACAATGCAGTAGCGGCTCATTTCTTATCCTGAAATCAGATAACTATGCGTAGAAAATCATTCTAACTTTTTGCCCCAATATTTAGGTTCAAAGTGGACTTTTTTGAGTTCTACACCCTACTCGAACGCTACATCGAGCTCTGTCTATCAATCTTTGGGGTTTCCATTGCCGGCAACGCTCCAAGATCCAACTTCAACGCTCTACGACTAATCACCAACCCGGATCTTCGACGGACACATCCGGAAGCCACTCACGCGTTTCACGCAAATTTACTCGAGGCACTGGATTTAGAAACAAATCCCCTCCATGTCTCCTTCGGGAATCAGGTTGTTCGGATTCAGCTCGGCCTCGCCAAGGATTACCGCAACCGTTGGAAGGACGCTGATGAGAAAATCATAGAGAGGAAGTGGGGCTCTGAGAAAGAGGAAGGTCGAGAGAACATAAAACTTGAAGAACTGGAGCTACTGAAGATGCTAACAATCTTGCTCTCTGGGTGTGAACATGCTCATGGTGTGGTACATGACAGCTCCAAAACCAGCCTCGATAGCACGAGCTTCAATAGTAACCAACATCTAGAATCTAGGGACTATGAGACCATGGACATGGATGATGCACCAATAGAATACATGGATGATGCCATGGACTTGGATTAAACAAATCACATGCCCTAGGCAGGGCCGGTCGCTCCGAGGACCAAATGAGATGCGCTGATGGCATGCATGTCACATCCGCCCTACACTACTGGATTAGTTCGTCAAAAACGCCAATTCGTGTTACTTCACATTTTCAAAGCACGATCCTGTATGATGTTCGTTATCTGGAGTATTGTTC
The DNA here is from genome assembly GCA_013620735.1 of Clavariopsis aquatica. Taxonomy (NCBI): domain Eukaryota; kingdom Fungi; phylum Ascomycota; class Dothideomycetes; order Pleosporales; genus Clavariopsis; species Clavariopsis aquatica. The sequence goes on along the minus strand of JAAZQE010000330.1, from coordinate 25,601 downwards.
GAAGGGACAGTCTAGAATTTCATATCTACAAGAAGGGTACACTATTACCTACCAGAGGACTTCTTAACCTCTTTCCTTATTCAACTATTCCAATGCCCCTCATTTTGAACTTCCAGGTTGACGCCTATCTCCAATCTCTCCTCAATTCCGCTCATAGCTTCAATAGGACTCATAGGTCCTGTCTCGATACCTACTTTTGCCATCAGGTCTTCCTCTCTCAACTGCTCTTCCTGCAACACGCTGTCCGCTCGAGCCCGATTCGAATCAAATTTTTCTTCAGCCTTTACCACCTTCTCAAATGAACTCTCGACATTCACATTCTCAACAGGATTCTCCAGTTCCCACCGGCACCGCTCTCTACAATCCCAGCACACCCCACGCTTGCAAATTTGCACATCATACTTCCATTCAGTCCGATTTAGCATTTCCTGGCAATGCGCGCAGTCAAGTGGAATGATAATTGCTTCCGAATCACCCCTCCTCCTTGCGATAGAAAGACCCTTCGAACTCCTCGTGTGAAACTTCATACCACCGCTATTGTCAGTCGTATTCTCGTCTACCCCATCGAACACAACCAGTCTATCGAACTTGCACCACCATGCCGGCCGACCATCTTTCTCGGTCCTCGCCCTAACGCTAGACCCCATGAATGCAGCCATCTGTGCTGCAGGTCCTGGTAGTATGCACCCATTAAGCATAGGCTGTGGTGGGGTGAATATACGGACTATATCATGTTTATCTTTCCGGGGGGTGAGGTTCAATCGATCCTTCAAGAGTTGGGTAGGCGACTTCAGAGCTGCTTTAGACCGTGTTTGCGAGTTTCGGATCAAGTCGTAACGTAGTTCTAGTTCTGATTTGGGCTTTGAAGTAGCTGCAGCAGTTGAGGATAGGTTCAGTTCGGCTGGCCGACGCAGGCGGCACGCAGTAGAGTCTGTTCGAGAGAGGGAGACGGAAGGTGAGGGTGTGCTTGCTAAAGATATGGAGGTCGAGCGCGATGGCGTAGGAGTGGATGCCGGAGGGAGTATGTCTTCGGTGTCAGAGAGAAAGACGCCTGAGTCGCGATCACGGGGATTTGGCTCATTTTCCTCAATCTTTGCGTCTCGCTGATGTGCAAGACTTGAAGAAACTTCGCGGGTGCATATTGCGATTTCTTCCTCGTTCGCTGAGAACGCGAGTGTGTTGGCTAGTTCGGCCATCGTGGAGATGTTAGGGAGGGAGTAGATGCGCCCGTCGACGGAGGAGTGAATGTGTATGCCCTTAAGCATATATTGAAAGCTGGGAAAAGCAACCTAAAGGAGAGACAATATGTGTTCGAGATTGTATAGGTTCAATTGGATTCTATTCGCATCAAAAGAAATGTGAACAATTCCGATAAAAAAAGAACGACGAATTCAAAAGCACTACGCGACCGACCCCTATCACAATGTACCCAGGGCACCTGCCCTCAAATACTCAAAACCCCTCTCAAAGTAATCTACTGGCCTACTATCATGTTACTTCATGGTTCCGAATTTAGCCCACCACATGCATAAGACGTAATCCCGTCTGCGACGCCGCTGGTCAGGGTCACGAATCCACCCAGCCAACCACATCCTTGTACATATGTTTCACGCCCACCACACCACCCCAGATCTGCGACCAGAATGGCAGATGCATCCTTCCAGAAATGGGCGTCGTGCGTCGGCAATAAATGCTAAACGGCTGCGCGGGACCCATTGAACGGCAAGAGGAAGAGTCATGCCGGGATCAGCCGACGCAAAAAGTGGTGGAGGGGAGGTTGCAGAGTGTTAGATGTGTTGAAGGGCACCTGGTCTAGGTGCATATGGGATAGGGGAGGGGTAACGAACGACGAGTTCAGGGAGGTGATTGGGCCTTGATCTCGAAGCCATATGATCACAACGAGCGGAATGTGAATCCAAATGGAGCGGGAAACGCGTCCGCAAGCTAGCGACAAGAGCGGATCACTCACGGCGATCACCTTCCACGCATAGATCAGAGACAGAATCCCGTTCTCTTAGAAGGTGGTACGCGGATCAATCGTCGGGCCGCGAGGAATGTTCATGCGTTTCATGCCAGGTGACGACACTTTGACAGCCGATTGAGGCTGAGTTCACGATGAGGGTACTTCATTTCGGGCGTGCTTCGGAAAGGCTGATTGCTGAGGTGTGAAGAGGGTTGGAAATAGAAGGATGATATTCTGTTATGCGTTCTAAGACTGTTTGTTTCACTGATGGGATAAGATGAGATAGGGCGCAGTTACTCGAGGCACAGGATTGTGAATACCCTTGTGTTTTACCAGCTCTATACCAGAATTGTATCTCTGTGGCCCATCATTGATCTGGCATATAGCTGATCTTTCACTGGTAGCTGAACCACTTCATTCGAAAGCGTGCAAGGACCAATCCCATCCAAGTCGGCGCTGACGACGCCCCATCTGCAACCTTTATTCAGGTATCGTGTCCCTTTCGATTTCGTCAAGGTCATATAACGTAAGTGACACGTTGCGCTAATAGCAATACAAGCAACTTACGGCGAGTGGCTTGCCTCGTTTGTCGTATATGAGGCAGAAACTAGACATTAAGGTCACCACAGGGAACCTAACAATGACTACTAAAATGATGGTAATTTCTAGATGATGACATGTCTTCATATTCCTTCAGCTGTTGGTGCTGCAATCGTACGTTTCGTAGAAACCCCTAGGCATCATAGGAATTAAGTACCACAAGGAAAATACATTAACACAAACCAATAAAACTAACACTTAGAACTGTAAGCATAAATCCAAGGCAAGAAGATATTTTTAGGAAATATCTCGACTTTTGTGTGCTAGTGGCTTCACGAGAGACTAATAAGCCCTTTTGATTCCATATATACGTTGGCTAAGTGCCTTTCCTTCCATATCAATGGATCCTTGTGCCAGTCTTTAGGACCTTCCTAGAAAATAGAATTATTCCAGTGTTTTAAGTATGATACACACATGGTTCTCACAGGGGGGTCTCTTCACCAGAGAAATGACACAATCACGTTCCTCCCAAGTCATCAAAGGTTCATCTTGAGTGTAAAAGACGACATAGAATATCAACGAGGCTTCGACTGATGTTGTATATTGGCATCTCCCCATATGAAGAGGTTAAATAAAATGGGATACATACCAGAATTAGGGCTAGCAACTAGGATTGCAATCTTCTTATTGGAATGAAATTTGCAGTGCAGCTTGGACTTTTCACTAAAGAAATATTCTACATTTATATAAACGTGTCACTTATTCGGAGAACTCTTAGTTTCACTAATTTTGTTTCAGAAACTGCACTTATCATTCAGAATACCGGAAAGGATCCACCGAAACATAATTACCACACTCCTAGAACCTGGGGGCGACATTGAGTGCAATAATTCCTGGCAGACAACAACCCCATGATGCTCAGATTGACAAGTGTGTGAGCCTCAGTATTTAAATTATATGTGTATTTAAATATAACCCATTAGATCAATCTTGACCTTGGGTCTTGTTATCTCGACCTCCCAATCCATCCATCGAATGTCACGTGACCAGACCACATTCACAAGTTTCTATATACTTTCTGCTAGACTACTTTAGCTCTCATATGATCGGAATATGGGCAATATAATGGGTGGTTCTTATTTAATCCAGTTATTGATTGCTTGTATCATATCTCGGCACCGCTGAGATATATACATAGCAGGATAGAAAGTCAGTATGGTATACACGTGACATTTATAAGATTCATCCTAGGTTTACACCTTAAAATAACCTTTTTTAGAATCCCTGCTTCATGTTTATGAATAGCCCATCTTTTGAACTTAAAAATTTAAATCTTATTTTTCAAGACTGTTTGTAGATATCTGTAAATTAGATGAATCGATCAGAACGATAGGAACAATTCAATCTTTGGCTAAAAAGCCTCGGGAAATAACAATATGCGTAATTCATCAGCTACAAATTTTCAACAGATTGCGGGTGCAACCTTCCTGTCTACAAAATCTAGAAACCTCAAGCAATGAAACCCAAAATTCAAGCCCAGCCAGACAAGCCAAACCCAAGTCCATCATCTGATGTGTTTCGCCCCCTCGAATCAAATCCTTTTACTATTGGGGCATGATGCAATCGATCAATTCAGCTTCGCCCATGGCCCCAACACTCTCTGGTCCCGGCTCAGCACACACTGCCACAACGTCGACATCAACGCACTTATCTGTACCAAATTTAGGCACATCACCATGATAGACGTTCAACACATATTCCTCAGCAACACCAGGCCCATCAATCAGAAGATCCGCTCTGCAAGCCTGAGCCGAACCAGCATTCCACGTAACGACAGGAATATCGAATGCTTCCGAATATCCATTCTTGGCGTAGAAACCCAACTCCACGTCGCCTCGACTAGCTTAACAATATTGACTACAGGCTCGGTGGGAACTGTAGTCCAGTCAAAGGGCACGGACTCCATAAGGCCCTTTGTCCCACTAGCGATGGCAGGGCCATTACTATTAGCCGAGTCATGCTAGATGCGATAGAAGATTTGTGCAAACTTGTCCTTATCTTCGTTCAGGACGATCTGGCCTGATGAGTCGTAACCGAGATACCAGGTTGTGATAGAAGATTGGGTGGCATTTTCAAATAGCCCAGTTGCGTTTCCGCTCGGTGCACCAATAGAATTGGCATTAAAGGTGGCTGCAAGGTAGAAGGCGTTGCTAGAGGTTTCAACGGCGCGTTTCGAGTGACGATAAATGGTTGGCGCGGCAGCTGAAAGCGCGCTGAGCGTAGAGGTAACGGCAATAGAGTTGAGAAGGGAAATCATGGTTACTTTTGTAATGATGCTTTTGTTGGTTGGTTAGTTTATGCGTATTTTGTTTTTAGGATGTAGTGAAAAGTCAAGTAAAAAATGCAAACAAGGAAGACCTTTCCTTGAAAGGAATTAAATGGAGAGAATATTTTGAATGCCAAAACGAAGTAAGAAATGATGAGATGACTTTGGGACGGAAGGCTCGAAACCACGAATTATATATACAGTTCATTGGGGTGTCTCATTTGCCCAATGAGGGTTGACTTTCCGAGCTTTGGGCTTTCTTGTTCTACGGAGAGGCTTTACTAAAGCTGAATGCGTATGCTGAATTTCCGCAGTTTCCATCCAGAGTATTTCAAGATTCTCCGTTTTGTTCTCGGGAAGGCCCGACACCTTGCCAAGCAAACCCGGAGGGGATCTTAATGGTAGTGAGAGCATAGCTTATTTCTGAGGACCTTGAATCATCTCGCGTTTTGCGTATGGAAGGCCAAAAGTAGCGAGATCTTTGTTTCTCGAGATTCTTAGTACCATAATTGTGTACATTGACCAATGGCTAAGAACACGAGACTTCTACCATTGTAACGAGCTATAAATGAAGACCAGGAGAATGGCACATCATTTCTGTTATCAAAGTGAGACCAATCTAGAGCTCCAATATGAGGTCCATTGAATCGCTTCGCTAGCATGAGTATCGACTTGAGATGCTTACCTGATCTAGCAATGATATATACCCCATCTGCTGAGGGGTAATAAAGTGATCGCCGGTGTTTCTTTCGTGAGCAGCATTGTGGCGCTAATGCAGACGAGAAAATTCTCGTCGTCGAGGACAAGAGCAGAGGCTTGAATCTCAGAGGGTCAATACCTATTGGATGAGAATCTGGCGTGCTCGCGGAACAGGCCTAGTCTCGTTCTTACACGATGTAGACTTCCAGCGTTGATTGACTACCATTCTCTTCGCATTTGTAAATTTCTTCATGAAGCTCTTCCAAAAGTCGCTTATTAGATCCGGTTAAATGTTTTACCACCTCATTTCGTGATGGGTATATTTTGTCGTCAGTTTCATGGTGTAACTGGATCGCAACATGCTGCACATGTGCTAAAAAAGGTGAGTCTTAGCTAGGGTTGCCAGAGGGGCCTCTATTAAGGAACCAGCAGTCCTGAACGAGAAAACAAGTATTCCGATTTGCCCAAAGGAGCATATATAGAGAATGCAATGCGGAGGGTGGGACACATTCATAACCTTAAAGTGAGTGTGGGTGGAGCTGAAGCTCGACCGGAAGTCTGCTGAACTGCGAAAACAAGGAGGATTGGCTTGGGGAACAGGTTGCAACACATTGGGCTGGACATACTTGTATGAGTGGTATATGAGGTCTCAGGGTACATGCAGCACCAGAGAATTCAGAAGCCTCGGATGATGGGATAAGCGAGTAACTGTACTAACCCGAAAAAGGAATGCCTGGACTACCGGTATCAGTACCATGTGTAAACAGGGGCAGTAACAGCATCCGGTTAGAAAACTTGCGGGAGCATGTTATTTCGCCCTCCATGTCAAGGAAAGGAGGGTGTTAATTCTTTCGAACAAATGACACAGGCTGGGCATTTTCAAACAGCTTTCTCTTTGCGGAACAGTTTCCAGGACACGCAATCCTCGTTTAGGTCGGACGGGACAAACCAATGCTTCTTCCCGGACCAGCTGCTTGCTGGCTGACTGGCCGCCTCACGGCTTGCAGGCGTTCGAGAAGCGGCATTTTCCACATGGTGTTGCTCATGCGATCCATTGGCGACCATGGAAGGGGCCACGACTTGGTGACGCCGTGGGTAGGGCGAGGTCTGGTGGTGGAATGATGCTGACGGGGGTCCACGCCCCCAGCTTTATTTGCACCCAACCACCTTCCGTTGACGAAGGAGCAATGCGCATTGCATCATCATCTGCTTGCGAAGTGCCGCCCTCGTTTCTCGAGATTGCTTCAGTTCACTCCCTCACAGCCTTGACAATTCTTCGTCAGTGGCAGTACACATTGTCCCCGCCGTTCACGCCTGCCCCTCGCTGGCAGCACGGCCATTGTCCCCGCCAGAAACTGTCGTCAACACCCCCCGCGGTCACAACCTGGTCGCAACCCAGTCGCCCCCAGCGACGCGCAGTCCTCGCCCCCTCGGCCCACAACAACAACCAACAGCCCCCCACCACATCGCCTGTACCTCAATAACCAAGATTGGAACGCGACGCACTTTCCGTAGGCCTTCACCATGCCCGCGCTCCCCATTGCGCTCGATGCACCGCCGCCGGACAGCCTTGCGCCGCGCAAGCTCGATCTCGAGATGATTGTCGCGCGACGGCCAGCAATCGACACACCCACTCCCGATACGCTCGTCGCAAGAGGGAGTCTCATAGAGCCTGGCATCATCCCCACCTACTACAATTTCGACGGCCCGAGTCCAGGCACCGTGGTTGGCATTGTGCTCGGCAGCGTTGCGGCCTTCCTGCTCGTAACATGGCTGCTCTATTCGCTCACTCTCCTTAGTGGCTATGGCGGCGGCGCGGTAATAGCAGGAGAGGAGGAAATCGTTGTGCGACGGAGGCGTGGATCACAAAATAACTCGACACGGTCGCGTCGGAGCACGCGCACCGAGATTCGCGAATACAGCAGAAGCCCAGCAAGGCGGGAGCAGGTTATCGTGGAAGAGAGGAGGCGCGGCGCTCCAAGAGCTCGCAGTATCGTGGTGGAAGAGAGGAGCAGAGTGCCGGGTGACAACATGGTCGAGGTCACTGAGGATGAGTACCGCACGAGGCGAGGCAGCGCACGGCGGAGTAGTGGATATCAGTGAGCACATTCCAACCGTTCATTCTTGAGCGCATGAGCTAACCCCGTGCAGCTGAAGCAAGTCACCTTAGTTGCATTGGCCACCCACGCCTCCAACCATCCAACCAATTCCAGCCCGTTCTAGAGAAGTGTATCTAGCAACGCAAGCGCTACCCTGCGATACCCTTACTCTTTTTTCTTTTGATTTCTGTTGCTTGCGTCTGGTTTTCTAGCGCGTGCACATAGGGTCCTGCTTCCCTTGTTCGATTACATGCAGTCATTCCCTTTTGTACATTAACGTTTGTTCCCGGGCCACCCAAACCCCGTTGTACCACAAAACAATGAGGGGGTACTATGACTTGAAGCAACGGTAGCTCTGCGCACATATCTACATCTACTATAGTTTTATACATGTTGTGCTCTAAAACTGTATTTAGATGTTTAGTACTTCTATTATCTAGAAATTATAACTGTTGTTGTTGTCTTCACACCTGGTGTCTAGAGAAGCTCGATTTTCAGGGGTAATAATGTTCCTCCAGTATCTTCACAGCGTAAGTTACATACTAGATATGTCATACTATTGTATCGTTCGAACCTTCATGCATAAAACCACAACAAGAGGATGGTAAGTGTAAATCAAAAACGGAAGCCGCTACCCATAGTCCATGACCCATAACGCTATGCTTGCTGAAATACAGACTCATTAACCAGTTAATCAAACCTCACTCTCCCCAGTCCTCTCTCCTTTGCAGCCTCCCTAACACCATGCTTGACATTCTGCAATGCCTCATTCCACTTTTCCTTCTCGGCATCTGTATTGCCATTGTTCAGCTCATCAATCACCCACATCATCCACTTCACCACCCCAACAGCCTTATTTAAATCCTTCTCGTCTCCCACTACTCTGCCCAGATACTTTCCTAATGCTACAACATCCTCGGTATACGGCCCCTCATCCGCAAACTCAGTGATCCATTCTCGAATTGCCTTCCTCAAATCTCCAGTTTCACTTAATTTCTGTGTTGTGAAGGTTGGCCTAGGGAGACGTGGGATTTTGAGAACTGGAGCTTTGCGGGAAGGGGCGGGAGCAGGGGGTTCGACTTTTTGCTTGCGAGACAACGCGAGCCGTGATGCGGAGAGCTTAGCACGTTTGTGATCTGTGATAATTTCAAGGCGGAGGTCGTCAGGGAGCGCGGCAAGGAAGGCGGGGTCGAGGTCTTCGATGCCATGGCTTTCAACTACAGGGTTTGCAACAAAGAGCGGTTTTGCAGCAGGGGCATGGGCAGGGGCATTGGCTTCAGGGTTTCCCTCTCTGTCTTCGTCTTCACTAGTAGCGCGGGCACCAGGATTTGTGGGTTCTGCGGAGGCGGAGCGGGATTCTCTGACTGGGTTTCGCAATGAAATGAAATTCGCCTGCTTAAGCGTCTTGCCGGATTTGCTTACTGCCGTTGCGTTGGCAGCGGCGGCAAGCATAGCAGACTTCGGTGGTCGACCTCTTGGACGCTTGACGGGAGCGATGATCTGCTTCTTGGCCGGTATGCCAATAATTCTGTTCTTTCGGGGTGATTGGGGGAGTATGGTCTGGTCTGGGTGTCTGCGGCGGCCAGATGGCGATGCAGGGGTTGCACTGGCAGCATATTGGGCGAGGACTTCCGCGCGAAGGTCTGGAGGAAGCGCCGCGAGGATGTCTGGGTCTAGTTGGGAGGGTGCTGGCAGAGCGGTCATTGCAAAGGGCGGTGGTTCTTCTTTTGCAAATGAGCCGTCTTTGTTCAATGCTTTGGGAGCATTACGGGCCACAGGTGTGGGCGAGGATTGTCGGGCTTGACGTAGTAATTTTGAGCGGATGTCTTCTGGAAGCTCAGCGAGAACCCTGGGGTCAACTTGTGTGGGAATGATGAATTGGGTTCCGAGGGTATTGAGGGGTCGGCGGGATGGAGTTGACCGGTTGAGATGTTGTGCACCAAAGGGAACATGTGAGGAATCTCCCAGTCCAGTTTTCTTGGGGGTCTCAGGGTCGTCTTGAATAGGATCGGGATCAATGTCATCGGCTAGTTTCGAGTGCTTGCGAAGACTGGAGGGTTCTGCTTGGTTGACTTTGAATTGGAGGCGCCGCTGTGAGCTCTCGAGACTATCTGTGGCATTTTTCATGGGCTCGAGCTTGGTCATTTGTACACCGATCCCTCGAAGTTCACCAGGAGAAAACCCAAAGCCTTTAAGGATACTGAGGGCCTCCTTGGTCAGGATATCCTTTGAGTTCGTCGCCACTCCAAGCACCAAGCTTTTGTTGAAGGTGTCGCACTTTCCGTGTCCTAGATGCTTGGGGGGATCTAGGGGTGCATTTGATGAGCGACGCATAACTTTCATGGTGAACTGCTTCCCCTTGACCTTCTCTTTTAATAAACGCTTCTGTAGTTCTCCACAAAGACTCCCAATGAACACATCCGCTTGCTGCTGGTTCTCAAAGCGCACACCCCAGTTCACCTCGGCCGATACAGACTTGCGGACCATCTGCTCTCCGACCTCGGTATGATCGATTCCTCTAGAATAGTCCCACAGTTTTTCACCAGTTTTAGGCCCCAAGGTTTGTACAAGTCTCTCCTTTGTTATTTCCCGAATGTCTTTGACTAGCTTAATACCAATCTCTTCGAGCTTGCCGCCAATGGACCATGCAACGCCCGGAAGGTCATGCACTCGCAGTGGTCCGATAAAGTTAAGAACTTCTTCAGCCGTGATCTGGTGTTGGCCTGCGGGCTTCGCTCTTCGCAAGGCAACCTTGGCGAGGAGGATGTTCCCCCCAATGCCCACTGACACCTTACACTCTGTCTTTTCCATTACTTGATCTCGAATTGATTGTGCAATCTCGTCTGCCTTAGACTGTTCGCGGTCGAGACTGTCCTCAGGCATCTGCCTCCCATCACTACTGCCAGCTGCAGCACAAATATTTGAGACATCGATCAGTGCCTCATCGATACTAACACTCTGTACAATCCCTCCAGTTCCAATCATTACATTATAAAACGATCGACTCGCTTCCTCATACCCCGGGAAGTCATACGGGAGAACTTTTAAATCAGGGCAGAGTTCTTGGGCCTTCTTCATCCACATTCCATTCTTGATACCGAACTTCCGGGCTGGGTAGTTGCAGCTTGCGATTTCAGAACCACTACCGCTTCCATGAGCAACAACCGCCGGCTTGTCTTTGTATTGTGGGTTCTTCTTCAAGCTCACTGCAGCAAAGAAACTGTCAAAGTCAACATGGAGTATATATCTTCTTGCGCCTGGTAGTCTTTTCTGCTTGGCCTTTTGCAATGACGTTTTCTCGGCGGCCAAGGCTTGGAGCTGAGATTTGAGGTCGGCCTTCCATGTGGAAAGATGGTGCAGCCGAGATTCGCGGTAGTATTGTTCGAGGAAATTGGGGTCGACGACTGTAGACTTGCGGATTTTTGGGTCACGAAGCAGGATAGAATTATGTTCTTCAGCAGTGAGGCCCGCCTTCTTCAGAGGCACTGTACAGTCACTGTCAATCTTGGTTGTTTCATAGTTTTCTTGGCCAGTTGTTTGTGCTTCGCGTTGGGTTACACCCGGCGAAGGGGAGTTAGCATAGAGACTGTCGTGGAATGCATCGCTTGGGTCATCGGGGCTGAAATCATCCGGTTGATCGTGTTGGGGACCGAGAAAAGGACTAGTTTTGGGAGGAGTAACGAGTTTTTCTGATTTAGAGATAATTTCCCCTTGACGTCGCTGCAGGACAGTAGCATAGGAGTCAATGTCGGGCTGGTGCGAAGGAGGCAGCTCTTCGATCTCATTTTCAGGCGTTGGCAGTCTCTTGCGTGAAAAACGAGATGAGATTCTGCTACCTGGGGTTGGCGTATTCACTGATGTTCCAGCCAGACTGCTCTTGAGTTGGTTAGTATACCAACTATTGTCGGATTGGTCCCGGTAACCACGTGTCTTGAGATTTGCCTCGTTCGTTATCTGGCCATTATCGAAGGCAATGATCTTTTGCTTTTCTCCCTCATCCACCACTCGATAATCATTCCATGACACCAGTTTCCCAGCTTGGATGCTGTCGACCACCCACGCAGGCTTCACAATGCGATACTTCTTGAACTCGACAGCCTTTTTCGGAGTCAGACTGCTCGCAATGACATGGGTCACGGTCGTTTTCCCATCGAGATACTGCATAAAGCCACCGCCATGCTGAACAATCAGGGTATGTAGATCATTGAGAGAGGGCTGGGTATACCCGTTCACGTGAGCAACGACACCTTTGAAGATTGATGGCTTGTCTGTCGACCGGGAGCGCAAGTCTGCGTCCAGATTCTGCAACTTGACCTTCTTGCGACGGAAGTAGTCGGTGAAGCCGCCAAAGTTGGAGCTGCCGTACTCTTCGCCGTCCTCGTCATTAAAAGTGTGGCTCGCGATCCGTTTGCGCACCGAGTTCGAGTTGCTCTCTAGACGTGAGCCCATACTCGCAAGCTGTAAGTTTTACTTGAGGGCCGGGGCGGGGCAGGGCGGGTCCGGCAGGTTGGTCGGAGGCGCTGTCATGATGCGTGGGTGGTGGCAGGCTGCAGCATGTTGGTGGTGTGTGAATGAATGAGTGAACAAGTCAACGACGACGATGATGCGGACGCGTTCTCGTGTGGCGTCGGCTCCAACTGCTTGCACGCGTAGCGCCCGGGTCGCCTTCTAGCCCGAGCGTAGGCTCCATGGGCAGTAGAACGAACTTTTCTCTTGGCAGGCAGAAAATCTACTCTTCCGGTCCTCGTTCTCTCGTCCCTCCTTCACACTGCGCTCCAGACAACTTGCCCACCGTAAACAGGAACTTCACCCAGCCATCTGTGCTCCCACGAAACCTACCCATAGAGCTTCTCTCTAGGTTAATCACTCTATCGCTCACATCCAACTTCAATCTCCAATTCTTCACTATGTCTGGCATGCTCCCCATGTCCGTCTATGGACTGCGAGTCCCCGCGGGTGTAGGCCCAATCCCCGCCGCCATCGATTTTCCAGCGAGCGTACGTAACTTGCCCTCACCTATGAAAAACTCTATGCGCTCTCCTCCCTCGCATAAAGCTCTTCGGGGTCCTCCCCCGGCGCACTCGAGCTAACGGCTACAGTTCCGCATCACTATGGCTGCTATCGACCCCAGCGCGGTGCCCCTCCTAGATGGAGATAACAAGACACCTCGTGCGACGTTGAAGCTTATCCGCGAGCGCCGGGATCCTGGCCTCGACTTTGGCTCGGACGATGAGGACGATGAGGACGACGATGGCCTCGATGACATTGCCGCGATCAAGGCTCGTCTTGCAGGTATCATCTCCGAAGACGAAGACTCGGACATTTCCGACGATGATGAGGACAGCGAAGAGAAGAACGGCGGGCCCAGCGACCCTGTAAAGGCCAAGAAGGCGAAGCAGGCGGCATTAAGCAAGAAGTTGCAGGAGGAGCTCGATGCCGAAGAGATGGAGATTGACAGCATCTCTAATGGTGTCAACGGAAAATCCTCCAAAGGAAAGGCCAAGGCCATCGATGGTGAAATTAGCAGTGATGACGATGAAGACGACAGTGAAGACGGCGATGAGGTGGAAGAGTTCGTTCTTTGCACTCTTGACCCCGAGAAAGTGAGGATAAACTTGTATTGTTACTCTACCAACCCCACTAACTTGTACGCAGCACTACCAGCAGACCCTGGATATCACTGTTGGCGAACATGAGGCGGTCTATTTCGCTGCCAATGGCACCCACGATATCTTTATTACTGGAAACTATGTTATTCCCCCAGATGAGTTGGACGACGCTTCGGATAGCGACGACGACGACGGATATGAGGGCGATGAGCTCGAGTACGATCTTTCCCCAGATGAGGATGAGCTTGATGACATTTCCGAGTCAGAAGATGACGTCCTTGATGGGCTCAAGGACCCTCGCATCACTGAGGTTGAATCTGATGAGGAGGAAGCTCCCAAGCTCGTGGTCAAGAAGGGCAAGAACAAGCGCCCAGCCGAGTCTTCTGATGTAGAAGACGTTGATGTTTCTCTTGATGCCATGATTAGCAAGGCTGCCGCCAAAGCAGAAGCCCCAGCCACTAACGGGGAGCAGAAGCTGAGCAAGAAGCAGGCCAAGAAGCTAAAGAAGAACGATGGACAGGCTGTGGCTGCTGCTCAGGAGACAGCCAAAAAGGAGAAGGCAGAGACCTCGGGGAGCGACAAGAAGAAAGTCCAATTCGCCAAGAACCTCGAGTTAGGACCCACTGGTTCGCCTAAGGTCGAGGAGGCAAAGAAGGACGCAAAGAAAGAGACCCCTAAAGGCCCGAGAGTCGTTCAAGGAGTGACCATTGAAGACAAGAGGGATGGCAAGGGCCGCGCTGCGAAGAAGGGTGACAAGATCGAGATGCGCTACATTGGGAAGTTAAAGAATGGTAAACAGTTTGATTGTAAGTTCTCTCCTCATTCCTGAGGAATGCAATATTAACGCAAATTATAGCAAACAAAAAGGGCAAGCCATTCTCCTTCAAACTCGGCGTTGGTGAGGTCATCAAGGGCTGGGACATCGGTGTTGTCGGCATGACTGCTGGCAGCGAACGTCGTCTCAATATCCCCGCGAAACTTGCCTACGGCAACAAGGCTCTCCCCGACATTCCCGCCAACTCCGAGTTGGTATTTGACATTAAGTGCATCTCCGTCTCATAGACATCTACTCCCTGCACTTCATTCATTGCACGCACGAGGGCCCCCACATCTCTTGTACAGGGCATCGGAGGCCACTCCTGCGCAATAGGCTCACGCAGGTTTATCTCTGTTGCGCCGATACGCCTCTTTCGTCCTTTCTGATTTCAATGCATAGCGCTACGAGATATCCGACTTGCATAATATTCGACTCTCCATTAGATATGTGCAGGGAGGAAGGATTTCTCCACCTAATGCCTCTCAATGTCTTTGTTCCCTTTTCCTTGACCTGTTTCCGAGTTTCATTGTTTGATGGAATGATTTGACAAGGACTGTCTAACATAGCGAGGCGATATTGCCATAATGGGACGGTATTGCTGAGGATGCTATTTTGAAAAAGTTTAATGGCGTTAGCTGGTTTCATGGTACTATGTAGTGAATAGATACTTGTTGCATACTAATTGTGTCCGTAACTATCAAGCCATTCCAGGTATCTCATATATGTAGTGTTGTTTAGCGAAGTCGTAGGAATTCTGCTAGCCATGTTCCTAGAGCTAAGAAATAATCCAAAATTACAGTTTATATAATGATGTCGGAAGAGTTTTCGTAGCCAGCTGGATATCAATAGCCAAAACAAGAGCAATACGGTAGCAATCATTAAGTTTGCCGGAAAGCCCGTTGCTGACGCTAGCCAATCAGAAAAGCGGGGCGCCGCACGGTCCACCACAAGGCCGCCCCAATTTATTCTCCGCCTCGCACCATCATCTCCTCTTCCCTCAATCCCAGTCTCCGCTTCGACCTTGTCCACCACCACCACCACCACGCACGTACACCAATCCACAGCTCTCCCCGACACCTAAAATCTGCCCAAAGCATCAGATTCACGTCCACCAAGGTCGCTACACCATCCTCTACGCTTACCAGACTACCACCGCCCCGAAACCCGCCCCGACGCAACCGTGGCAAAACTGAACAATGGCCATCTCGAATTCCAAATGTAACAGTAGTAGTAGTAGTAATTGTCATGATAACTACTACGAGATCAGCTCCAACGTGCGCGCTAGCTGCTATGCTGTAAATGCCTATACTACGGAGCTTCAGGGCTTTCATTACTCTACTACCGGCGCCGGCGGGGTCGATTGGCGTTCCTGAGGAGAGCTCGGTTCGTCTTTCCACAATTACCTACATGAGTAGAGCCTCCAAAGAATCACTGTCGGCCTACTCGTTTTCTTTCATACGCAAGACAACTTTATTAACTTCATACCGTAGGGAATGCCTTCACCTCCGCTGAGTCCCCCCCTCACCGCCAGTCACACTTCCGCCAAGCTCTTGACATCAAACAACCGGAGCCGCAGCGGACGGGCGCGTAGAGGGGGGGCTGCATATACCATTACGGGAGAGTGTGAGAGACTCTTCTGCGAGACACTTCGGACTGTTTTTCTGGGTGAGGGAAACTCTATCCGCAAGAACTCGCTTGTAACGGATATGCAAAATCATCATGAATTATCTACCGGTACCAACGATTACGGTGTCGACGTCCGACGGTACACGGATAGACCTAGTGACCTGCCATCGCCTGAAAAAGACGATGGCTTCGTCGACCAGAGTGGATTGGTCTCTGATTGGCTTGAGATATGGGACTATGTTGGTGGGAATCGGTTCAGAGGCTTCGTGGTCGACAACGATGGCGAGAAGGCTATGTGTGTCTTCTTCGACCAGTCTATAATTGGGGGTGACCTCAAGGCAGGGCAAGTCTTTTCAATTGTTTTCATCTGCACTCTCGCTAACCAAAGTTAGATTGATGGCTGTACTAGAGCTCTGCGAAGTCCCACGATTCTCTTGCTCCCGCCTCATTGTTTGTCTCGATCGACACACCGATTCTCGAGCAATGGATGCTCTGACCAAAGACCTTGGCTGGATTGGATTCCAGCTTGCTACCCTGAACGACTTCACACAAGGAGATGACATCACGAGTGATCAGTGGCTGTTCATGGATATGGAAGTCTAGTTTCTCTCTTGCTCACTCTTTCCCCTGTCGCCTATTTGATTGGATTTTGCGTTTCTGACTGTCTTCTGGTTGGAGGGCTCTTTGTGTGCATTCCTTTTCCGGTCAATGAGAATGGCGTCAAGACCGTTCGGATTTTGCGTCTTTGGCTCGGGAGTATCACATCAATCGTCCTTAGTAGTTCATCAATACAACTCAGTTCCTTTATTTAATACTGATCTTGGTCATATTGTATTATTGATATGAAGATTCTTCTATTAGTACATGTTCCCTTGGGAAACATTCGCTGGATCTAAATTCATCGTTGGATCCAATTACACGCCGCTACCCAGATGCTCGCACATCAGATCCAATCCCATCTCGAATAGCTGCATTAGTCTTTTTCATCCATTCTAAGATTTCAATAATTATCCTGTTGCAATTTCATCAATTCAAATCCGCCATCACAGCATCCATGCCTGCGCCCCCGAATTCATCCTCCTCTTCTACGATCTTCTCCGCTCGTCCCTCAAGTAGCCTCATCGCGGCACTATCTGTGCCCGAAATGGCCTCAATCTGCTTCTTTTTCTGATGTGCCGTTAGCTCTTCTAAACTCCAACTACTATATCCCTCCTGCTCGGCCCTCGAGAATGGGACAGACATCTCTCTCAAAAACGCCTTGGCTCTGCCAACCGCCTGATCTACTGTCAGTTTCGTAGACTTCGTGTCGAGACCCTGTTGTATCCATTTCGGGAGCTGCGTGATCTTCTTGCCGAAGCGCTTATCAGCCAACACCATGATACCGTAGTCGTCTTTGCCGCGGATGACGCGACCAAGGCATTGTGCTGCATGTCGCATTGCATCGAAGGATAGAAAGTCTGATTCTTTTATTCGATATGTTTCACGAAGAAACTCGAGACGTGCTTTGAGAATGCGAGACTCGGTGTATTGGTACGGGACGCCCATGCACAGCACACTGCGGCCGTAGTGGTGGTCGAAATCTATACCCTCAGAGACTTTGCCACGGGCCACGCAGAGGAGTACAGCGCCACGTCCGTTGTTGCACGCTGTGCGAAAAGTCTCCAGCGCGAGGGATGTTTCTTGTGCGTCAGGTGTTTCGACCAAGATTAATTTATATTTCCAGACTGTGTCAAGGACATCCATCCCCTGCCACATTGAGATAATACTCTCCATGTACAAATAACTTGGGAAAAAAACCACCACGCCATCCGGAGTGAGCTTGCAGAATTCTATCAAAAGATTACCAAAGTTGCGGATCACGGGCATGTCATTACGGTGTGCGAATTCGGAAGTTATTTGGTTTTGGTCGGACCCGCGCTCGACGATCATAGGGAGAAACGACTTCCGTGTTAAAGTCATAGTGAAAGATTCTTGAACTACAGTTTCGAAGTTCAGCATCCGTGGGTACATATCCAAGGGAGACATCGTGCCCGAGGTTACGATAACGGAACTAAAGCGCTCGAAGACGGGCTTTATAGCGATGGCAGCATCGAGACAGGTGAAGTGCAGAACAGGGTTAGGGACTGTAGCCGTTGCGGATTCGAAGGGCTCAAGAATGAGGAGGAAGCCGGTTTCGTAGGTTGCTATGAGCGTGGCGAATGTGGCGACTTCTTGCAAGGGCTGGTAGTCTTCGATGTTTGTTAGCTCGAGGGTGCGGACGAGGGAAGTGAGGCGCTCGGCGCAGAATCGCAGGGGTTTGCGCTCGATGAATGTGAGTTCCTTGAGGTGGCTGAGGAATGATGGCGGCGTCTCTGAGATAACGTGTAAGACCTTCATCCGGGTCTTCAGATACTCGATGAAACGTTTGAGAAAGGCAACGAAGTGTTCTGCTCTTCTAATATTTCCGGGTACAGCTTCTTTCAGGAGGTCGTCTGGGAGGGCCGGATTTGCCATGAATGCGTTTTCATCTCGAGCTTCATCCGCTGCACGTAGACCTTCCACCAATTTTGCGTATTCGTTCTGCAGTTTCTCAGCATCTGTGGCTTTCATTTCGGTAATCTTGCGATCGAGGTTGTTCACTCCACGGGTAGCCTTCCTCAGCGAGTCTTCTGTCAAATCGATACTCAAGGACTCGATGCACACATTATCGATGTTATGGGCCTCGTCAAAAACCACAATACAATCCTTCGACAGCTCTTTAGAGACTCGCTCCGCAATCTTCGGGTCGAGGAGGTAGTGGTATGAGTAAATAATGACATTGCAAAACGGCATCATCCGCCGCGCTGTAAAGTACGGGCATTGCTTGTGCTGCTCGCCGTACTTAAGCATACCGTCGAATGTCCAAACACCTGGCGGAATCAGGTTGTGCGGCTCCAGGAGATCGAGATTGTCATGATATGTGCACAGTTCCACATCCTCGCCCCGTTCTTTTTTTTCTTTGACAAACCCTGCTGTCAGACTTCGGCACCGCGCATCAACTACCGAGCCGCTCTTCTCCCGCTTAACAGAGGGGTGCAGACACAAATTCTTCCGGCTAGTCAGTCCAAGCCCCCGAAACTCTTCCTCGTACCCCAACTGCTCAGTCCGGTACTTCATCAGCGCTTTTAGCTCTGCAAGGGCTTTCTCGATTTCGGACATGGTACGTGAGCAATATATGAGCTTCCGGTTTTCAGGATGGTATTGTTGGTATGCTACAATGAGAGAGAGTAGAGACACGGTTTTACCTGTGCCCGAAGGCATCTCAAGGACACAGTGGCCGCCAGCGTCCAGGGTTCGCTTGAGATCGCACATGTAGGCATATTGCTCCGGATACACTCTGGGATATGGAAATAGAACTGGAAGCTCGCTAGAACATGTGAGTTTCCTTTAGATTCACACGTAAATCACCTTGATAATTCCACTTACTCTATGAAGAACTTCATCTTGATACCACTGCTACCACTAACTTGTCCCAGTTGCGATCTAATATCAATACAACCCGAAAAGAATGCCTGGAGAAATCACTGGCCGGCTTGTCCGGATCTATAGCCGGGAAGAGAACGTGTGTTAGCGAGGCGGTGAAGTGAGGAAATTTGGGACGAGCGTTGATGTTGCCTTCAAGTCAAGCTATTTGCACTAACTCGGATCCAGTAAGGTGGCTATCGGAAGATCTTCGGTAATACTTGCCCCGCAACGCCGCCCTTTTGCTTTGCCATCATCAATTAGAAGTTGCCCTTCACCAACATTTTGCTAGTCTGCTTTTTTTCACTTCAGAGGACATATCCTTCCTCCCTTTTCTTCTCTCTTCACTTTCTTTCATTCTCGTCATACTACAATCATGAGCAAACGCCCGCTCAAATCGCAAGCCAGCAGTGCGCGTGCTTTCCACTCTGGCTTTGGCACCTTGTCATCAGCCTTCGGCGCCAGCTCCTCGCTATTATCCTATGTGACAGAACCTCCAGATTTCTCCTCAATATCTGACCCGAATGTCGTCGTATATTTCAGGAATCTGTCGAAGAAAGACAGCACTACGAAGGCGAAGGCGCTAGAGGATATTCAAACATACATTGTATCTCTGAGGGAGCCGGTAGAGGATGGCGTACTCGAGGCATGGGTGCGTTCAATACGTGGATGTAAATACGATGCATGTAGTAATATATTTCTTTACACAGATCAAAATGTACCCTCGAACTTCAATAGACAACGCGAAAGCAGTGCGCCAGAGTGCTCATGTGGTGCACGGGCTGATAGCCGCCGCCGCAGGGAAGAGGATCGCAAAACACATGCCTAAGACGGTCGGCGGATGGCTGTGTGGCCTGTACGACAGCGATCGGTCCGTGGCAGAGTCCACACAAAACTCGTTGCGTCAAGTTTTCAACACTCCTGAGAAGATACAAAACATCCGAAAAGCATATCAGCAGCCCATTCTTGAGTACTGCCGCAATGCCATCGACAAGGAGAGCTCTCTTACACTAAGTGATGAGCGGACTGTTACTCCGGATGATGCTGAGGCAAAGTACAGCCGGGTCATATCAGCTTGCATCGCATTAGTCGGTAGCCTCCTATCCAATCTAAAGACAGAGGAACTTGCCAAATTCCAATCCGGATACGAGGGTATCCTAGCAGATGAAAAACTCTGGGCCTTCGCTTCACATAACGATGCTTCTATCCGGCGATCCCTACATCGATTTTTGAAAACCTGCTTGTCCAAAGAACCTGGTATGCTTGATAAGTTGACGTTTATAAAATCCTTTGATTCCAATTTCTAATCAACTGCAGGGATCCTTCAGAAGAATTTAGATGCTATCAGCAAATCCTATTTGTCTGTTGCTCTGAACTCAGATCAAACTAGCTCTGCCTTCGATTATGTTGACGCACTAGCATTGATTACATCTATCTACCCCACAGTTTGGACCGACCATTACAAAAGCAAAACTAGTGTTGATAGACGGCTGCGACAATTCTTGAAAAGAGGGTCTCAGTCGGGACCTCGTGAATTTTGGGATCGCCTGACTAACCTCTTCAAAGCAATCCCCAAACAAACATTGCCACAAAATGGGGCAGATGCTGCGGAATTTCTCACTGCACTGCATGCGGGAATAATCAGAAAAGATGAGTCTCGACTAAGCCTTGAGGCTGCATTCAATGCGTACTTGGATGTAGCAACTATCATTTCCTCGCGGCTGTCAGAAGAGGACCAACACAAGCTCACAACTGAGCTCATTTTCCCGATGGTCGCGCAGTATTTACGTCCAACCTCCGAGCAATCTCAATGGACGGTTCCCCGCAACTCTCTCAACATATTGTCTAAAGCTATGAGTATTGATGGTATATTGTCGGTTCTCCAGGAGGAATGGCCTCGCTTTGTCCAACAATTCATCAACGACGTCAAGACATCCGCACCAGAACAATCTAAAGATTACGAAAAATCACAAAACTCATTAATTCAGCAGGCATTTCGTATTTCTTCTCTCCAACAACGTGTGCTAGAAACTCAACCATCCACACCACTTCGCTCTTTGTTTGTAAAGGTCACTTCCTTGATCATTTTCGAAGCATTGACAGTTGTGAAGAACAGAAATGGAAAGCCTTACGGTGCGGCAGGAGCTATTGGAGAGTTTCTACACAAGAATCGATCTATAGTAGCCGTTAATAAAGAAACAGGAGAGCAGCTAGAACGCTTCATACAGAATGATCTACCAAATCTCATTCTTTCGCCTTCTTCTTCTCAATTAGTTGACATTCTGTACTCGGCTTCAGAAAAACCATATTTCAACACTTCTTGGGGTGCTGCGCTAAAGTCAACTCTGAAAGGGGAAGACTCTCTTGCAAAAATCACTGCGCTCGAGGCCCTTCTTACCTCTTCCAAAATTCCGCCTTCACTAGACCTCGCAATATCAGATCCGGAACTACAAAAGTATGTTCAGGCTAATGTTCAATTGGCACTGCAAGGCGAGCTAGAATGGGACTCCTTCAACCGTATCCTTCAATCACCTTTAAAGATCCTATCACCAGGAACAACCGATGAGATTCTTTCGTCTATGGCTCAATCTTTGTCATTAGCACACAAAGCTCCATATGCATTACAAGGCTTCCGTCAAATTGTTAAGCAAAACCCATCACTGCTAAAGTCCTTCCTTTCGAGTTCGAAGGGTTCTGCCCTCCTCCAGAGT
This sequence comes from Clavariopsis aquatica, assembly GCA_013620735.1. Lineage (NCBI taxonomy): Eukaryota > Fungi > Ascomycota > Dothideomycetes > Pleosporales > Clavariopsis > Clavariopsis aquatica. The sequence continues at coordinate 3,731 of JAAZQE010000330.1, read as the reverse complement.
CTCCTTTTGGCTTCAGAATCGCCGAGTGACCTTATTTCTCAGGAAGCAACTGCGATCAATGCCTCCATCCAGACTATTCTCTCCGCCGGATCCGAATCCAGATTGTCAATCTATCAAGTCATTCAGCACGGCCTCCAGGATGCGTCACATACCTCTGTTTCAATTGAGACACTCGTTGATTTAGCCAAACAATTAGTAGGGTCTGGAAGTGACTGGGAGCAGTTCTCAGAAATTCTGCCCAATATGGATACATGGAACTCGGCCTTGGCGCCATTCCTGAATGATCCTCCCAAAAGCTCCCTTGCTATCACCAATCCACTTGGAGGAGCAGTATATCTCATACAACCAGTGAGATCGAATCAAAGTGATCAGAAGATACCTCGTGATGCAGATGGATACTCTACTGCATTTCGTACCGCCCAATATGTAACAAGGCTCCTCAAGAATGTCGATTTATTCCCAATACAAATGGTTCCTCTGAACATCCGAAGCACCCTGCTTCAAAACATTGCCCTTACAGCACAGCTTGCAAATGATAATTTGGGACTTTTTGGAGCCAATAACCTCTGGTCTTTGTACAATAGTGAAGTAGAGGCGGATGCTATTTCGTTCATATCGGATGCACAAGCTTTTATTTCCCGAGAATTAAAGGAGAAAAGCACAAACTGGACAGGACCCAGTTCATGCTCACTGTTGCTGAGATGGGCAATTGATCTGCTATCTAAATCCGATTCATCGCTTTCCGCTCTAGCATATTACACAGCTCGTGCCTATAGCATCCTTGTATCCGATGCAATAGAATTGTGCGGTTGGAATGTATCACAAAAAACAGAGTTGCAGACAGAATTGAAAGTCGTCAGGAATGACAAAAGTAAGTCGAGCTTTCTAGTCTACGCATTCCGTACTAAATTGCGTATTAGAAATTTTCCCTCTTATTAGTTTCCTGAATGCATTTAAAGATCCTCTGGCTGTATCGCAATCATGCGAGAGGATGTGCAATGAGTTAGTGGCTGACCTAACTGGACTCGACCTCGAGCAAAAGCCAGAGAATGGTATGTCAACCTACTTTCCGATCCCCATCATATCAACGATGATCCAAAATTAATTTAAAACTATTTTAGGGCTTTTGCAACTGATTTTACTCAACACTCTACTTTCCAGCCAAGAAGATATAAAGCGGAGCATTGCAAAGCAGCGACTTGTATTCTTCGTTAAGCATGTCGTTCTATGGCTGGACGATACCAATTTTACTTGGGCTATTCGAGCTGAGGTGTGCCGTGCTCTTACCACGTTACTTCCTATCATGAGCGATATCTACGGCGAGCACTGGGGGGCTATTCTCAGTTCACTAGCCATAAGTTGGTCGAAGGTCGAGGAACTCGAGAATACTTCACAGAAAGACAGGTGCGCAGTTTGCTCTTGTTTTTATCCTTCTTTTTTGAAACCTTTTCAACTTTAAATCTAACAATTTAGTAGTCAAATCCCTTTCGTACACGCATCATTGAAACTTTACGCTCTAATTCGGACACTCACACAATTGGAGGAGCCAAATGACGATCTTCTTGATGTTTGGAAGGAGACTGAACAAAACATTGCAAATGGCTTGATTAATCTTTTGAAACACTCCCAACATTTCCCTGATGAATTCCATCAACCGCTGAAGATCGTTAATGACGTTCTAGCTCGGCAGATCAGCAAAATCCCAATGGAACAACTCGAGTCCAGTGAAGAACTGTTCCCACTTCTTTATGTTGAGTCGCAACCAGTGCAGCAGGCAGCATTTGATATCCTACATAAAAAGATTCCTGCTGCACAAGAGCAGATATCTATCGATTCAGCGCTTGAGAAGACCACCGCACGTCTACCTGAAGAGCTGCTGTCCCTCATTCTTGAGGCACCCACCGTTGCAGCTCTAGGAGAAACGAACTTCGAGCGGCATATGCCGCTCACACTAAGAGGTTACTTGCTCAGTTGGTTGTTGGTTTTTGATCATTTCGAGCATGCTGTAGGTCATGGCAAGAATCCTTGGAATACATATGCTCACACTTTTCACAGTCTTTTAAGGTCAAAAACGACTACATTGAGCATATCAAGGAAGGGGACTATCTCCTGGGTCTGTTGAACTTCACTTTTGACTTCCTGGGACATGCGCATGGCAAGCCAGTTGACGTTTCCAAACTTGACATAACTACCTATACCCCGGATCTTGAGCCTCCTCGGAAAGACGCTCAATGGCTATTGACCCACCTATACTTCTTGTGCCTACGTCATACTCCATCTTTAGCGAAATTATGGTGGATAGACTGCAAATCCCGCCCCATTGTTGTTGTCCTTGAAACATGGACAGAAAAATTCGTAAGTAGCCTGAATATATACGTTCATTCGCCAGCTAACGCCTCCAACATATTTCACCACCCGTAATCGCCGCAGCCCTCCAATCAGTCACTTCTTGGTCTGACTCGCAAATCGAGAACGACCCCGACTCCCCTTTTACGGTGAAGGTCGCGCCCCGTGCGCGTGAAATAACCGCTTCATACACCATCGACGAACAAACTATGTCCATGCGTGTTACTCTCCCCGCCGCATTCCCTCTTGCGAATGCACATATCGAAGGTATCAACCGGGTTGCTGTAAATGAACAGAAATGGCAGTCCTGGTTACGCATCTCTCTTGGTGCCATCACAATTTTCAATGGCAGTTTAATTGATGCGCTAACAACATTCAAACGGAATGTAGATGGTGCGATGAAAGGTCAAACCGAGTGTGCTATTTGTTATAGCATCGTTGGGAGCGATAAGAAGTTGCCAGACAAGAGGTGTCAGACGTGCAAGAATTTGTTTCATGGTAGTTGTTTGTTCAAGTGGTTTAAAAGTAGTAGTTCGAGTTCTTGTCCACTTTGTAGAAATCCATTTAATTATGGGTAGAGCACATACGAGTATTAGGGAGGAAGACGTTGGTGTTAGAGTTAGGACTGGGGGATAGGAACTCAAAGAAATTTTGAATTATGGAATTCTTTGTTTTTGCAGGCATGTTTCAAGATATCCCTAGGTAGGAGGATTACGGTGTCTCTGCATAGAATTCTGAAAACCTTCATCACCTTCTAGCTGTCGATCGTCACAATAAGGTTCTGCACATACCAACAAGGTGGGTGTGACAAAGTCATCACGTCCAATCTAGACCCCGAACCATATTCTATCTGATTCGGCAGAGCTTCGATGTATATATACCAAGATATAACAGCATCAGGCCTTGCGGCACACGAATGAAATCGTATAGTTTTAAAGTTTCGCCTCTTTTACTTAAAACAATTGTGATGGTAATGGCATCATGTAAGGGATGTAAGGTCTAAAATGGGTTGAATACTGAGCAATCTACCTTCTAGGTCGCATATCACGCACTATAGCAATTCAACGATTCCAGCGTGTTCGAAAATAGCCAAGCTTTTAAAGGGGGGTCGTACGGCAAAAAATTGCACGGGGAAAGGTTACATGATTACCCTCCTGGCGGTAACCGCACGCAAAGATGAGCTTTGAGTATGTTTTCTACTTGCTGGTGGGGAAGAGTTATATCAGGCAGATGAAGTCATGTAGAAGTGATGTTCTCAGTTATTAACTATGAGCATCTGGCTGCAAAGGTCCCCAATGTTCTCTTCCGTCAACTTGATGCTATGCATCGAAAGCACTACTGTACCGAACTAAGAGTAAATAGTGTGGTGTAGCTACGGGTGTAGG